>APFE031738942.1:0-10381 GCA_000404065.3 Pinus taeda
CCATAACCGATGATTAGATCCCTAGGTATCCTTGGTCATCTGCATGATGTCATCATGCCATGTTGTAGCCCATGAAGGGTGCCATGTGTCACCCATGTTCGGATAATTGACCAATCAAAATGCACCAAACCTTCCTACCACATGGAAACCCTTGGTGGAGCCATGTCATTGTGTTGATGTCATATGTTGACTATGTAAGGAGGACATGTCATCCAACCACGTAATTCCATGTGTCATATTCTTTGACTATGCATCTATGTCATCATTTATGGCCAAAAGTTGGCTACCACGTGTCCATGTAGGATGGGCTAACAATCCATGTAAAACATCATGTAAGTTGTTATCTCATATGCCATACGATTTCTCATTCGCTACTAGATTCATCTGATCAATGAAAATGTGCTCGAACTTTAAAAATGTTAATGTTCATGCATGTTAGATTGTTATCTTCCATATATCTACCGGAAGGTGCGCACTATTTACGCAATTAATTTTGGGGGATTTTTCCCTATAGTTTGGGCCCTTTAATACTGAACTTCAATTAGCCATAAGTTCTCATCCGAGAGGATTTTTTCAAAGTGGGATATATCATTGGAAAGGTATCGATGAGGACTGTGTAACCATGTTATTTATAGGATCATTATAACATCATAACCTTGTCAAAAACTCAATATACTTCAAGCTTCCTTGGAATTCACCTTATGAGATTTCATAATATATCTAGTTGTCATACTACTTCCTTTGCCTCATGAGCGATATTTTTGTTGTCTTGGATAGTCCCTTTGCCATAAACACTCATTATCATCATTGAAAATACTATATGTAACAATCCCCCTTTTCATGATTGATAGAAACACCACCTAACATTGATACTCATTGATGTCAATAGGTCAAACTCAAACTCTCCCTGTTGTGGTGCTAAGGACTCCCCCCTATATGAATATGAAGATGTTTTCCCTTATTTCTTTCCTTCCTTTTTCAATTCCTATATTCCCTCCTCCAATCTTCTTGTACTATTTCTCAAATTTGTGTCAATGTTTTCATTATCTCCTGCAATCTACCTACACTATTGCTCAAGGTTTGTATCAATGTTTGCATTTCCTCCCACCTTGAATCAATGGAAAATGGGCATGGATGTCTACCAAAACTACCATATGTGTGAACATGTTCCTATAGATTCTCCCTATCTACCATGTCAGCACCCTCTAAGTATCTGTTTGAACTTCACAAACTAATGAAGTATTTATGAGCATGTTGCCAATATTGCTTTAGTTGTTCCTATTCTTATATGTTCCTATGGAGTTGATAGGATATCCCCCTGAGACCATACTTCTTTCTTGCTACTACTCATCGAATCATGCTACCATTTTGTAAACCTAAGAAATTATCCTCCTATAATTATGTACTTTCTTGTGGAATTGGTCAAATTCTCCCCCTGAGACTATGCTTCCTATCTACTTTACATCTGAGATATCATAATCAATTCATATTGGCCAATGAAATCATTCTCTATTCACTTCACAAATGTTGCTCTCATATCAAAGTTCTCATTTCATATAATTGCTTCTTCAAGTTTTGATTCAGCAAATAATAGTCTAGAATTAGCATTCACCAAAGGATTAGATCTAAGTAATCAAATCCAGCCTTGGTGTTTCATGTCTTCTTCTCCATCCTACATATTTAATCCTTGGATTGATAAAAAGTTCCTTTATTTTGTACCATCTTGAGTTGAGTCTACATTTTCTTGTTGTATGACCTTCATTGTGACATTTGTAGCATTCAACACTGGACTTCAACATTTGCTTAAATGTCTGAGGTATTCTTCAAATTTGGTCCATATGCCTCCATCTAGGCACATGATCTTATTCTTTATACATGATCATATCATAGGTCCTACAATCTTGTGCTTTGTGCCCAAATTTCATTCATAAAAAGAAAATAACCAAAGAAATTATTTTGATGCTTGGATGTGGAGGGGGATCTTACCATCTGAACTTATTCCTTGGAGGAACCACATTCATTCGATGATTTCCAACACATGCTTCATTCTTTCTTGTGGGTCCTTTATGAAGATTCATTTTCATGGGAGATTATGTTCCTTCAATGTGGATTCTTTCATTTTTTGGAATTTGTTGCTTCTTGGCATTATCCTAATAGTCATTGAAATGAACATGCTTGGGTTGGTTCATCACTTCCTTGGGATCTTCAAGGGATTTTTTGTTAGTTGAAATGAATGTACGATAAAACTTCCTTGGATGCTCTTCATTTGATGTGCTTTGGGATGTTAGAATTATGGTATAGGTGTTTTCCTTGATGGCAACCCACTCACTGGTCAGTTTAGATTTGATAAAGGGAAACTCACATTGTAACAGGTCAATTCAAAGGTAACAAGGTAATGGTACAAAAGAACAGGATGATCGGACAACAGAATACATATCAAAATCAAGCAATTGAAGAAAAAGAATGTTTTAAGTTATTTTAAGTTGTATACATAGGTTCACCTAGTCAAATTAGTGTATACAAGCAGATTCATAGAACAAAAAGAGCGTATATGTATGCACGAACTTTAACAGAAGGAAAAGCATGTATGGGATGGAAAATTAAGGTTAAAGGAATACCAAGGGTCAATGCCATGGTATTATCCCACAATATTGAGCAGAGTAACGTTTATTTGATATCGTCCAAGAATACCACATGTTCTAAGTATTGTTTTGGTCTGAGGTATTGAGAAAAGCTAAAACTATATAAGGAGGATAAGGTCAAAGGGCCAAGTGTGCAAGAGAAAGGGTTTTTCATGAATACTTCTATCTGAAGTATATCTTATGTTGTAAGGGCTATGGTTATGATATGATCTAAAATACCTTATGCACCTTTTGATACAATGTTGGATCAGGATCATGAGACCTAAAATGACTTATCATTGTATGCTTTGATAATTTTTGGGCCAGATCTAAATGCTAAACGTGTGTTTTATCCTATAAATGTTATGATCTAGGTATGACTGAAGTCTAGAATATATGTGAATTTTTAAGTTAGTATTTGCAGATCTATACGCTGATTCACCTTGGTGAAGGTGCATATACACGTTGGTTCAACACTACCAAGTAACGAATGAAAAAGAAAATCCTATTGTTCAGAGATGACTGATCTATATGATCAGTGCTATTGTTTTATTGTTGTCTATCAATGATGTCTTCATTAGATCTAAAAGTAGAACTGAATGTATAAGGAGATTGAGTCTGATTGATTGATTTATTAAGTGAGAAGTGTGATCTTTGTTGTTGTTTGTTTAGAACTCTGTAACTTGACAGTAGATCTTCAAAATATCATGGATTGGTACAGTTTGTGGTTCATAGGTTTTATGATTTAGTATTTTTAAAGGTATACGTAGGTTGGGTTAAAGGAGGTAGTGTATACATGCAGCTTGGCTTCACTAAAGTAGTGTATACATTCTGACATATGATTTTTGAGGTTACAGTTGGTTTTAGTTGATGATGCAGGTTTCTGGGTTCATCACAGTGTTCTGGTGACAGTGATCTGACCGTTCAGATTGACTGATTGTTGGTAGATGCAGTTATTACAGTGGTGATTTTTTTTGAGCTTCAATGTTACTGATAGGTCAAGTATGAAAATTTGATTAAACATGGCCTTCATATTGTGTTGTGTGTACCAAGAGTATACAGTCTAAAAATTTATGAAACGTGGTCCCTGGAGGAAGAGTGAAGGTAGTAGCCTTCTATAGGTTGGCACCTACGTACTGGTAAACATATCAGCCCGTACAAGAGCTAGGGGGTTAGAGCTCCCTTCCAGTAGAATCTAGAAAATGAGAGAAGGTTGTAGCTTCAGCAAGTAGATTCTTGCGTACTGGAAAAGTCTGCACCTGTAAAAAAATTGTAAACAATTTTTATTATAAGAAGATTGAAGACTGAGACAACAACAGCGGTAGTTTTTTCCCACATTGGGTTTCCACCTGAAAAATCATGGTGTTCATGTGTGTTTCTTATGTGTGTTGATTTATTATGTTCTTACTACATATGTTTACTGGTTAACTCATCCTACTCTGATTAAAGACAATGAATTAGTTGTTTACTATATATACGTTGGTTTCATTCTTTATAGTCATGGACATACGCTGGTTGGTTTCAGTAAAGTAGTCTATATTGTTTGAAAAGGAAAAATCATTATTGTGAAATTTAAAATACTGATTCACCCCCCCCCCATCATTTTTCCAACAATTGGTATCAAAGCAAGCCCTTCAAAAGAAGCTTGATCGCTTGAAGGGAAATCTCTCAAGATGAACAATCATGAAGGCATGGGATCTATCAGACCACCAATATTCAACGAAAAAAAATTAGTATATTGGAAGATAAGAACCCAAGCCTATCTTCAATCGCTTGGAGCTGATGTTTGGGAAATTGTGGAAGGAGGATACCAATTTCTAGCAACAATACCCACAAATACAATAGGAAAGAAGTTATATGAAACCAATGCCAAAGTCGTCAATACTTTATTGGGAAGTCTGTCGGAATCAAAATTCGTCAAAGTCATGCAGCTCAAGACAGCCAAAGAAATATGGGACAAAATCATTCAAAGCTACGAAGGAGACTCCTAGGTAAAATGTGTTAAGTTCCAAACTCTCATAATTCAATATGAAACTCTCAAGATGCATAGTGATGAAAGTATTGCTAGTTACTTTTTACGAGTAGATGAGAATGTAAATTGTATGAAGAATATGGGTGAAGAAATAAAGGAGGCTACTTTAGTAGAGAAAATTTTGAGATCTCTATCTTCTAAATTTGAGTCAAAAGCATCTGCCATTGAAGAAAAGCAGGATCTACAAACTATTATTGTTGTCAACCTTCATGGAATTTTAACTACCTTTGAAATGAGGAAAGGAGGTCCATCAAATATTAAAGAACACACTTTCAAAGCTTCAGCAAATGGAAAAGAAAAGGAAGATCTCAAGGAATCAAGATATATTTCAAAAGAAGATGAGGTAAACTTTGTAAAGAAGCTTCAACGGGGTTCCAGAAGATTCAAAGGTAAGCTTCCATTCACATGTTTTGTTTGTGGTAGAGTTGGCCATTATGATGCTAAAGGTCCTCATAAAGATAATCATGAAAATGGAAAGGATTCTGCAAAAGGAAATAGAAAATAGTTTGTTAATAGAAGAAGTTATATACTCATTAAGATAGTGATGACTTGTCAAATAGTGATGAAGATGAATCTGAACAAGATTTTAAACTACTCTTGCCTTATGACAATGATGATTTTATGGATGCATTAGAAGAGGAATATTTTCCTAAAGAAATCACTCAACTTAAAATCCATCTGGAAGAAAAGAATATGATCATAGACACTTTAACACATAAACTCACTGAAAGAGAAAATCACAATGAAAAATTAGAATGTGAAGAAGTGGGTCTAAGAAAAGAACTTGAGAAGACAAAATATCTTAATCTTAGATTTACTAAAGGATCATAAACCTTAGATGAAATCATCAAGGTTCAACGTTCTCCACTTTTAAAGACTGGTCTTGGATACACTGGAGAAACATCCCAACCAGAAAAGCTTTCAGTCAGCACCAAAATCTACCTTGATGCAACAAAAACCAGTGAACGGTACGTCAATCCTCAGCAAAAACCTAAAGGCACTCCCCAGGTAAAGCATGTTCATTTTACTCCAAGGGTGAACATCAATAGAAGCACCAATCAAAATGTGAACAACACCAAAATATTTTATGATCACATAAACTTTTTCTTTAATGGACAATGTTTTTCATGCCATAACTTTGGTCATAAAGCTACTCAATGTGTTTCTTACAAGACTATCATGACTAGAGAAGCAAGAAAACAAAGGAGCGTGACAAGAATCAAAAAAATCTCTTATAATAACTTTTCTCCTCTTGAAGATGAAATTTAATTTTCATTTTGCAAGAACTTTGGTCATGAAGAATCTGAATGCAGGAGAAAGTTTTGGCCAACAAATCAAAAGGAGAAAACATCATCAAATTCCAAGGTATGGGAAAAGAAGGAATTTCAGTCAGAAAGATGTGGCATATCTTTGTTTACAAAAATAAAAGAAAATCAATGATACATTGATAGCGGATGCTCTAAACACATGACAGGTGCTGAAGATAAACTCCTTTCATATAATGCTTTAGAAAAGGAAAAGAATATCTCTTTTGGAAATGACACGCTAGCTATCATCAAGGGTAAGGGTTATGCTTATTTGAAAGAAAAAGTTAAAGCTGGAAATGTTATGTATGTTAATGGTTTAAAGCATAACTTGTTGAGTATCATTCAAATGTGTGATCAAGGAAATGAAGTTGTGTTTTGATCCAAAGGATGTGTGCTTCGTGAGCTTGACACAGGAAAGACCATAATCAAAGGTGTTGAGTCCCAAACTTGCACTTCCCTATATACCCTTTCAGCCTTCTTTTTCCATTTACTTCATCCACCAAGCTGTCAAATCATTGCATATTAGTCTAAAAAGAGCTTATGAAATGGTTTCCTAACTATGTTTATGACTGTTGTTTGATTTAAATTTTTGTTCAAACAGCTGCGGAAACTTGTCACTTCCCGCAGCCAGCCCAAGTTTCCGCAACCATTTTGTTAAAGGCTATGTTACAGGTGTCCAATGGAGAAACCGGCCACGTGGGCAAGCTGCAAGTGACGTGTACATGGAGTGTGTCCCCTCAGTTCAGCCAAATCACTCATAAACGGTCATGGTCAATGACGGTCAAAGGAAGGGCCAAATGAGGAGTTTTATGGTGGCACGGCTCTATTTTGCCCACGTGAAGGTTTGCGTGGCACGATCCTTAGTTTCCAGAGGCACTGGCACAACTGTAGATCAGACCGTGAACTGAATCGAGCAGCCACCACTCCATGGATTCAACTGTCATAATGACCATAACGCTAGATCTAAGGCCGTGGAGATTTACGTGTCTCTTGGCAGCATAAAATCTAGGAATTAGTTGCATCATTTTCACTTATAAATAACGTGTTGATATACGCTGGATAGCTAGCTTTTGAGATGTAATTTTGACTGTTGTTATCAGCCCACTGTACTGTACTTTACTTTGTTTTATTACTGCACTTTAATATATGAGAAGACAGCATTCCTGAATTCGATTTGTGACTAAGTAATTGACTGGCCAAGGTTGCAGAGGGCCCTTGTACACCAAAGCTTTGTATAGTTTCTTACTTGCTTTCATTTACTGTTTTTATACTCATTGCTTGTATATATATTTCATTGTTTTGATGTTCATTGTTGTCCATATTTCCTTTATGTTTTTTCATAACTGTTAGCTGATCAATGTTTCTTTTACAGGTTTTTGTAGGCAGCCCGGGAAAATTTACATATTTTTGATAACTACTGACATGAGATCATCTTGTCCTTTCTGCTGATTTTCATTTACTGAGTTTAATTCTAGCATTGTCATTTCTTTTGAGTTTTGTTTTGCTTATTTACTTTTCTGCCACTTAGACATCATATTACTTACCTGTTTATGATTTCCTTTCTATAGCCAAGTGACTCAATCAGTAAGGAATCAGAATATTACTTGTTGTAGTATGATTTAGTTTGCTTTCCTGCAAGTTAGAGATTGAATTACTTATGTCATTTTCAAGAGTTGAAATATGAATGAGTAGTTAAATCTTAGTTTCCTTTTATGCAATTTAATTTCCTGCAATTTAGATATCATATTACTCATCTTGTTTATGATTACTTCCTATAGCCGAAGCGAGTCGAAAGGTGAAGGGTCAGAATATGGGTTGAATTAGTGTGATTTAGTTTGCTTTGCTTTCAGTCTTTGAGTTGCTTTAAGTTCAGTTTTTATTTTCTTTTTCATACAGCAGTAAGGATACTGGGCCATTGTCACTAGTTCACTGTTTTGGTACATTTACTTCCTTTTGATAATTGATTTCATTACAGTCAGTTTGGAAACCTTCTTTTTGAGAACTTTTAAGTTTGAAAAATAATTGTAGAAATCACCATTACCATCCATACTTAACTTTTAATTTCACCATCTCACACTAGGGAATCCATAGAAGATAAACCCAAAAACAAACTAAAAAAAAAAACTCAAAAACGACAAAAGACTAAGAAAATGGTTATCTTGCACATACAGTGCACTTCACTTCATCAGTTTACGAATCCCGGATTGACATTTTAAATAGCAATTTAGGACATACTAAATTGACCAAACATTTTGGCGCCGTTGTCGGGGAAGTGAAACTAGGTAGCCAATTTCTTAAAAAAATTTAAAATTTAAAATTTAAAAAAAAAAAAAAATCAAGGAAGGAAAATTGATAACCTCTCAGAGTATGCTCTCCTCTTGCACTTAGTGTGACCTGGAGAATTAGAAAAGAGAAAGTTATTAGTTTAATAGTTTCTTGAATATGCTCTCTTCTTGCACCTAGAGTGACCTGGAAGATCAGAAAGAGAATTATTAGCCTGACTTGAAGAAAAATAAAAAAAAATGACATGCATAGAGCAAGAGATTCTAGCGGAAGGTTTTTAGCTGGAGCCAAGAGTTCGATTTTCACAACTCCATCTACTTCGAGGAATAGACAAGAGACACCTCCATCATCTCTAACTCATACTCCTAGCCTTAGGATTCCTAGAGTTCAAGAGGCAATAGTTGAATTAGGAGACTCTCCCACACCATCCATCGAATCTGAATTAGGAAAAGATCCTTTCTTTCCTTCTACAGGGAGACACATTGTAATTGAAGAAGTAGAATCACCTGAGGAATAAGAGGGAGAAATTCTTCCTTGTTCACCATTAGTAGAGGAACCCGAGGAAACTGAAATATCTGAGGAATCTATCATGACAGAGGAGGTAGTTAACGAATTTGGTAGTGGTAGAGGTAGAGGAGGGGGAGGAGGAAACAATGGAGGAGGTAGAGGTAACAATGGGGGAAATAGGGATGGAGATAATTCATTCGGATTTCCTATAGTTGACGAGGATTCTCGAGAAAAAATGAAAAATATTTCACCATCTGTCCTCCCAAACTTTCATGGGTTAAGAAATGAGGATCCTGAAACATTTCTATTTGAGTTTAAGGTCGTGTGTCAAACTTATGATTATCTGGAAGACTCTCAAAAACTCAAACTGTTTCCTTCAACATTGAAAGGAGCTGCTTTGAAATGGTTCATGGGATTCCTCACCCAATCCATTAGGACTTGGAATGATATGAAACAAACATTTTTGGATAGATACCTAGACTATTGCATGCCCACCAATCATAAGTACGAGGTATTCAAAATGGTACAAAAAGAAGATGAAAACTTGGAGGATCTACTTGAAAGATTTCAGTATAACCTCAAAAGATAAAAAATGAGTAACCTCAATGAAGAAACCTTGAAAGCCCTTCTATTAAAAGCCATTAGAGATGAATGGATAGATATTTTTAACATGATGGGAAAAGGATATATATCTCAACTTCCACTTCATGATATAGCAGAGTTATGTGTCCATCTCTCAAGGGGAAAATCTAAAACTAGAAAAGGGCCTAGAGATCCTTCTCTCATCAGAGCAAACAAATATGCAACTGGATCAGTAAGTAGGGCTGAGATTGGCAATATGCTTGATGAATTCAAAACTGATATCTTAGGGAGTCTGAGTGAGCAACTAGACACTCTTAAGATACACAATAAGCAGAAAGCAGAAGCTGAAGCTTTAGCCATGTTTTGCCCAAAATGTAGAAATAAACATGCTCTAAGGGAATGTCCCTTGGATGAAAATGTTGTAGAAACATGTGTGATTTTTTCAGAGAATCATGAGACCAAGGATTGTCCTTCAATTCCTGGGCTCAAATCTGTCTTTCAAGAAGATCCAAATACAATTGAGTCTCTCTGTTTTGTTGCAAGGAGACCTTGGCAGGGGCAACAAAACCAAGGGTTTAAAAATTCTATGAAATTTCAAACCCCACCAAATTGGAATCCTTGGAAACAACCTTGGCCCCAACAACAAAATCCATTTCAATCATGGGTACAAGGTATGCAAAATCCTTATGGGAGATTTGCTCAATTCTATCAATATCCTCCATCTTTTCAAAACCAACAACTTCCAAATCAAAATCCACAACTATCATTGCCATTTCCACAACAACAACAACCTTCTCAACAGAATCCAAATTCTCAGCTCTTGCTTCCATTCCAATAGAAGCTAAATCAACTTCCTTCCAAGCCATTGCCAAACCACAACAATAAAAACCCACAAAATGATTACATGGTAGAAGGTCAACAATTTCCTACCTATATGATTGTTCCTCTCAATGATGTACAACTCAGATCTGGTAGAGTTTTAGATAAACCTTCTATAGATGCCCAAAAGCAAAGCATTTCTGAGGAAGATTCTCTTAAAGCCAATAAAG
>APFE031738942.1:11462-110364 GCA_000404065.3 Pinus taeda
AAACTTCATTTATCCAATTTCAGATAGCCGATGGGTTTCTCCTTTGGTTATAGTACCTAAAAAGAATGGTAAATGGAGGGTATGCATTGATTACAGGGAATTAAACAAAGGAAATTTGAAGGATCACTTTCCTTTACCCTTTATCGATCAGGTATTAGATACTTTAGCAGGCAAAAAGTATTTTTCATTTTTGAATGGTTTCAATGGCTATAATCAGATTCAGGTAGCACCTGAAGATCAAGATAAGACCACATTCACTTGTCCATGGGGAACTTTTTCTTACCGAGTGCTTCCTTTTGGATTATGTAATGCACCCGCAACATTTCAAAGGGTAGTACTAGGTATCTTTTCTGATCTAATCCATGATTGTGTAGAGGTCTATCTAGATGATTTTACAGTTTATGGTGATTCATTTGAAGAGGCATTAGAAAATTTGGAAAAGGTCCTTATAGATGTAAAGAAATAAATCTTTCCTTAAGTCATGAAAAATGCTTTATGATGTTTACTGAGGGAATTGTTTTAGGACATCATATTTCGGGAGATGGAATTAAAGTTGATAGATCAAAAGTTGAAGTCATCTGCAAGTTGCCTACTCCAAATTGTCAAAAAGATGTTATAAGTTTTCTTGGATTTACTGGATATTATAGAAGATTTATTGAAAACTTCACCAAAATAGCATCCCCACTCTTCAAATTACTTAAACTGTGAATTGAAATGGGATCCTGATTGTCAATTTGCATTTGAAACTTTGAAAACAAGAATATCTGAAGCACCCATTTTGACAGGGCCAAATTGGAAACTTTCTTTCCATATTTCCACTGATGCTTTAGATATAGCTCTAGGAGCTGTGTTGGGTCAAAAGGATTTAGTTCCTTATGCCATTTACTACACCAGTAAAAATTTGACTCCCATCGAGTTAAACTATACTGTGACTGAAAAATAGTTCTTAGCTGTTGTTCATGCAATCAATAAGTTTAGACATTATATAACAGACTATGAAACTTTTGTCCATACTGATAATTTTGCAATTAGATATCTAATGAACAAACCTGTTACTAATGGCAGAGTTACAAGATGGCTCTTACTTTTACAAGAATTCAATATTACTGTGTTGGATAGACT
This sequence comes from Pinus taeda, assembly GCA_000404065.3. NCBI lineage: Eukaryota > Viridiplantae > Streptophyta > Pinopsida > Pinales > Pinaceae > Pinus > Pinus taeda. The sequence goes on from APFE031738942.1 coordinate 12,585, forward strand.
AGGGAAACAAAATACAGTAACTGATTTCTTGTCTAGAATCCAAAATACTATTAAAGATTCTCCTGTAGAGGATAAGTTTCCAGATGAGTATTTATTTGCAGTAACTACTAAGACTCCTTAGTATGCAGATATTGCTAACTATTTGGTTACAGGAAAGCTACCTCCACATTTATTTCCTAGTCAAAAAAGAAGAATTATTCAGGAGAGTTCGAATTATTCATGGATTTCTAATGAATTGTTTAAAACAAGGCTAGATTGTGTGATCAGAAGATGTGTTTGGGAAGATGAAATTCCTGATATCCTCAAGGCATGTCATGATGAACCATGTGATGGACACTTTGCTGAAAAAAGGATGGCCTATAAAATCCTTTCTTTAGGATATTATTTGTCTTCCCTTTTTCAAATATGCAAAACAATATGTCAGAAGGTGTGACAGCTGCTAAAGAGTTGGGAGACCGACTCTTTCAAATGAAATGCCATTACAACCACAGGTACTCATCGAACCCTTTCAAAAATCGGCTTTAGATTTCCTTGGACCTATTAATCCACCATCTAAGCAAAGGAAGTATATATTGGTATGCACTGATTATGTCACTAAATGGGTAGAAGCCAAAGCATTACTTGCTACTACTGAAAATTTAGTTGTTAACTTTCTTTATGAGGATATTTTTACTCGCTTTGGTGTTCCAAGAGAAATTGTGACAGATCAGGGAAGTAAATTTACATCTAACTTGATGGAGAAGTTGATGGAAGAATATAAAATCAAGCACAGAAAATCTAGTCCTTACCATTCGCAAGCAAATAGCCAAGTGGAGTCTAGAAAAAAAGTTCTTGAGAGCATCATCACCAAAACTATTCATCTACACAGAAGAGATTAGGTAGAAAGGCTTCCTAAAGCCTTATGGGCCTACAGAACTACATGGAGGAATACAACAGGACATTCTACCTATGAACTTGTTTATGGGAAAGAAGTCCTACTCCCCATTGAGTTTCAAGTCAAGACTTTCAAGATGGCAGTCCAGTTGGGGATGAATCTATCAAAAGCCCAAAAGCATAGAATGGAGAAGCTGAATGAGCTAGATGAGATCAGACAAGAAGCAATTTTAAGGACTGATCTAGCTCAACATCAAAGAGCTATGTGGCATGACAGATACATCAAAGAGAAAAAGTTTCAAGAGGGAGATTGGGCACTACTATTTGATTCCAAGTTCAAAGACTTCAAAGGTAAATTTCAGACCCATTGGCTTGGGCCATATGAAATTGACAAAGTCTTTAACAATGGAGTGGTAGGAATCAAGACCATTGACGAATTTCAGATTCCTCTTATTGTGAATGGCAACCGATTGAAAATTTATCATAAGCCACTCCCAAAAGAGGGATTTGTCAAGATTTTCCAAGAGAATTCTGCAATAAGGCTGGTGGAGAAGAATCCTTCTTCCCCACCAGCCTAGCCTTTATTTCTTTCAGTTAAAAAAAAAAATGTATAATCCTAAAAAGAAATCATAGATTGGCAGTCTTATACAGAAAATATAGAGTGAAAATTAGGGACACCTGAAATTCTATATTTTCCAAAAAAAAAATCTCTCTCCTCTCCTTCTTTTTCCATCTTCACTCCACCTCATTTTCCATTTCACTCCATCTCCATCTCATTCACATTTTCACTTCACTTTCACTCCATTCCACTCATTTCATTTTCATTTCATCAATAAAAGTTCCTTTTCGGACTATTTTCACTCAGTTAGTTCTCTTCTAACTATCTTTGTTCAGCTAAGTGGGTGTTGTCCCAGTTTCTGCAGCTGGAAGCAGTTTCCGCAGCCAGAAACAGTTTTCGTAGCTAGAAACGATTTCCGCAGCTAACACCACTCTGTTTTTCAAATTCACATTCAAAATGATTAGTGCAAAAATCTTGAAAATGCAGGTGTAATTGAACAAATGCCATGAAGACATGGAGAATTTCCAAGACATCAAGAAAGAACAGTTGGTTAAAAGCTATGAGCAAGAAATGACAAAGTTTCCAAAGGTATGAGCAATTTTTTTTATCAAATAACAATTAAATTCATGATTATGCATAGTTATCAAACCATAAAAAGTTCTGCTATATGCAATGATTCGATATGATAGCTCCATTACCCACTCCTATTCCACGATATTACTCCACACACCATGCATTCATTTCTTAACGGTCTCATGATGGATTTTCGGGTTTAAACTCAAGTTGGCTACACTTTAATTTTCCACTTGCTCTCATGAGATGTGACCAATCCCTTTACGGCTCCTCTCCACCGCATTTCCCGCAGACATCTATCAAAACGTGTGATCTCCCGTACGCAGCCGTTAATTAAAAAAAAAAAGATCTCGCCTCCACTCCCTTCACTTACCATTTCATTAAAGATCTTCCTTTCCATATACACGCATTTCAATTTGTGAACTTATTTTTGACTGCTTATCCTCTGTTTCACCTGTAATCTGAAGCATTCTCGTTACCTGCTATCGATTGCAACCACTGCATTTTACCATAAACCTTGCAATCAAGCTACCTTCCTTCTGCTAAATCCTCATACGCAATTGCATCCTCAGTTGAAATTCAAAACAGAGAAAGGAATGGAAAAAATACTAAGGGCAGAGCCAGAAGGACCGAAATATCTAGAAGGTTACCCTCAAGCAAAATATTTGTTGAAGAAAGCCAAATGGTTACGCTTCATCCAAAAGTTCAAAGGCTATAACAAAGAGGTAACCAAGGCTTTTGCATGGTCTTTCGATGGTCAAATGGTGGAGATTGGATATTTGAAGCTCACGGTGATCGAAACAACAGTAGAAACTGCCACAGGCTTACCCCAAGAAGGTGAGCGGTAGTTCAAAAACAAAAGTGTGGATGAACAGGCATGGAGAATTATGCTAAGAAACCCACGTATGGACACCACTATGTTTACTAAAGGAATTCCTGTTCATGCATTGAAGGAAGAATGGGCTAGTCTGCTGTTAGTATCCAAAAATTTGTCACTTGTGAAGGACGCTTTGGTTCGATGTACATGTACCATGATAGACTATTGATGAATTTCTTAGAGAATCAAACTCTTAATTTGCCTTATTTCTTACTGTTGAGTTTGAAGAAGATGAGTATTACAGTCCAAAAACACATAGGCAATATAGAACCTCATCTATATCATCATGGACTTATAAAAATTCTCATTGAGGACCAACTAAAGAAAAACAAAGATACCTGGGAACAATTCTTGATAAGAAACTACTTCCAAGAGCCATTTGAGGCCTCTGGAAGTAGTACACCAAAGACACCGAGAAAAAGTAGGAGAAGAGAAAAGAGCACCATAGTCCAAGACTTCCCTACTACAGAAACTCAAGAAGTTGGTCAAAGAGAAGAAGAAAACAGAACTAAAGACAAGAAACAGAGGAAAGAGAAAGGCAAAAGGACCATCCAAAAAGTCTACCAATCACTTGAGCTATCCATAGAGGAGGATTATCAACCATTGTCAGAAATATTAGTACATCTTCAGGCTGCTATAGCAAAGAAAAAGGAAAAAGGGAAACATAGTATACAAGAAAAGAGTACTAGTCCACCATACTTAAGGAGAAGCACTAGGCTAAGAGGAAAGGGGAGTAAAACATAAATAAAACGGCCCCACTTCATCGACTTGGGTGGAGAGACACCTGAGAAAACTCCACCTGGTCGTAGTCCACCTCGTCCTCAACTAAGCATTGAAACTAGTCCTCCACATGATGAAAGCCCTCCTCGGCTAGAGCTAGAGAGCAGTCCTCCTCCTCCACTAGATTTTGAACTTAGTCCAAGAAAGACACCTGGAGTAGATCCCAATCAATAGAAGGTATAAGACTACTTGGAATCATTAGAAAAATCAGCTGCAGGTCCAAGTACCACTCTGCCACTAGATGCACAAGTTCAGTCCTTAAAGCAAGAGGTATTTGAATTAGAGGTCCTAAACAGGCATATCAAGCAGGAAAATGAAGCACTCAAGGAGCAAAGCAAAGTAGATAAAATTATTCATGATAACACTATGCTCCATTTGGGACTATGGCAAAACAAAAACAAGAAACTGAACAAAAAGTGCAAAAATTTGAGCACAGCATTGATCAATCTCAAATTCAGATGTCTAATAAGGAAATCAAGGATGGTGGTAGCAAAAAAAAAGAAGAAAAGAGGGCTAGATGTCCTAGCAGAAGCATCAGAACATATGGATTAGAGGGGAATGACTAAATTTTGGTTTCATGAGGACATGCAACACCTTCACAGTGGGGGTATGTTGAGTCCCAAACCTGCACTTCCCTATATACCCTTTCAGCCTTCTTTTTCCATTTACTTCATCCACCAAGCTGTCAAATCATTGCATATTAGTCTAAAAAGAGCTTATGAAATGGTTTCCTAACTATGTTTCTGACTGTTGTTTGATTTAAATCTTTGTTCAAACAGCTGCGGAAACTTGTCACTTTCCGCAACCAGCCCAAGTTTTCGCAACCATTTTGTTAAAGGCTATGTTACAGGTGTCCAATGGAGAAACCAGCCACATGGGCAAGATGCAAGTGACGTGTACATGGAGTGTGTCCCCTCAGTTCAGCCAAATCACTCATAAACGGTCATGGTCAACGACGGTCAAAGGAAGGGCCAAACGAGGAGTTTTGCGGTGGCACGACACTGTTTTGCCCACGTGAAGGTTTGCGTGGCACGATCCTTAGTTTCTGGAGGTACTGGCACAACTGTAGATCAGCCTGTGAACTGAATTGAGCAGTCACCACTCCATGGATTCAACTGTCATAATGACCATAACGCTAGATCTCACGCCGTGGAGATTTACGTGTCTCTTGGCAGCATAAAATCTAGGAATTAGTTGCAGCATTTTCACTTATAAATAACGCGTTGATATACGCTGGATAGCTAGCTTTTGAGATGTAATTTTGACTATTGTTATCAGCCCATTGTACTATATTTTACTTTGTTTTATTACTGCACTTTAATATATAAGAAGACAACATTCCTGAATTCGATTTGTGACTAAGTAATTGACTGGTCAAGGTTACAGAGGGCCACTGTACACCAAATATTTGTATAGTTTCTTACTTGCTTTCATTTACTGTTTTTAAATCATTTCTTGTATATATATTGCATTGTTCTGATGTTCATTGTTGTCCATATTTCGTTTATGTTTTTTTTTCATAATTGTTAGCTGATCAGTGCTTCTTTTACAGGTTTTTGTAGGAAGCCCGGGAAAATTTACATATTTTTGATAGCTACTGACATGAGATCATCTTGTCCTTTCTGTTGATTTTCATTTACTGAATTTAATTCCAGCATTGTCATTTCTTTCAAGTTTTGTTTTGCTTATTTACTTTTCTGCCACTTAGACATCATATTACTTACCTGTTTATGATTTCCTTTCTATAGCCAAGAGACTCAATTAGTAAGGAATCAGAATATTACTTGTTGTAGTATGATTTAGTTTGCTTTCCTGTAAGTTAGGGATTGAATTACTTATGTCATTTTCAAGAGTTGAAATATGAATGAGTAGTTAAATCTTAGTTTCCTTTTATGCAATTTAATTTCCTGCAATTTAGATATCATATTACTCAGCTTGTTTATGATTACTTCCTATAGTTGGAGCGAGTCGAAAGGTGAAGGGTCAGAATACGGGTTGAAGTAGTGCGATTTAGTTTGCTTTGCTTTCTATCTTTGAGTTGCTTTAAGTTTAGTTTTTATTTTCTTTTTCATACAACAGTAAGGATACTGGGCCATTGTCACTAGTTCACTGTTTTGGTACATTTACTTCCTTTTGAGAATTGATTTCATTATTGTCAATTTGGAAACCTTATTTTTGAGAACTTTTAAGTTTGGAAAATCATTGTAGAAATCACCATTACCATCCATACTTAACTTTCAATTTCGCCATCTCACACTAGGGAATCCACAAAAGATAAACCCAAAAACAAACTCAAAAAAAAACTCAAAAACGACGAAAGACTAAGAAAACGGTTATCTTGCACATACAGTGCACTTCACTTCATCAATTTATGAATCCCAGATTGACATTTTAAATATCAATTTAGGACATACTAAATTGACCAAACAATAGTCTTAAATAATTTTTGGAACAAATATTATCTTCATAAGGATAGCAAAAATGGGTCACAAAGATGTTGGGTTATGATTTTGAAATCATATCAAAAAAGGGAAGCAAAATGCTGTTGCAGATACACTGTCCAGAAAGGATGAGGATGTGGAAGAATTTATCTATGCCATCTCTATTATCCAACCTGATTGGATAACTGAAGTAAGGGATGAATGAAGGAACAACAAAGAGTTTTGGACACTCATTCACATGTTTTAACAAGTTCTCAGTAAATATGATACATTCATCTGGAAAAATGATTCATTATGGTACAAGGATCGCTTATATCTATGTAAGAATTCCAAACTTAAACAAAATAACCTTTTGGAATTGCACACCTCCCCCTTAGGAGGGAATTCAATATTTTTAAAAAATTACCACATGGTCAAGAAGGAATTTATTTGGGATGGACTTAAATATTATATTCAAGAGTTTGTGGTATAATGTTTGGTTTTCCAACAAAATAAAGTTGAGACAATTAAGACCTTGGGATTGTTACAACTTTTAGCCATTCCAAGTTAGCATTGGGAGGAGATCTTAATGGATTTCATCACATGTTTACTCAAGTTTGAAGGAAAGAATGTCATTGTGGTGGTAGTTGATAAAATTTCAAAGTATGAACCTTTTTATGAATTATCTCATCCTTTTAAAGCCATTATAGTTGCTACTGCATTTATGGAAACAATTCAAAAACTACATGGAAACCCAAAGATTCTTGCAAGTGACAGAGATCTCATTTTCACTGGAAATTTGTGGATGAAATTATTTTCTTTTCTTGGTACTCAATTGTCTCATACCTCATCTTGTCATCCTCAACTTGACGGGAAAAATGAGGTAGTGAACAAATTTTGTGAAGGATCTTCATTGCTTTGTATCTAATTAAAAAAACATATTGGGTCAAGTGGTTAAGTCTAGCTAAATGGTGGTATAACACTTCTTTCCATACTAAAGTAAAAATGATCCCATTTATGGAACTTTATGAATATCATCCATTGTCCATCACATCATTTTTAAGATAAAATTCTAAGGTTCAAGGAGTGGAAGATTGCATCGACATCAACCAAAGGTTCTCCAACTATTAAAGCATAATCTCACTCTAGCACAGAATCAAATGAAACAACATGAATATCAACATTATAGTGAAATAACTTTTGACATAGGTGATTGGGTATTTGTAAGGATACAAACATACAAATAAATTTCTATCAAGCAAGATATGAAGGATAATAAAATATCACCCAAGTAGTATGGTCTTGTTGTGTTGTATAACAACTCCCCATTTCATAAAAATCTTTACACAAGATCATAAAATGAAATGGGTCCCTTTAAAAATAAACTTAGTTTGATGTGGGAATAAAACAATATTTACCTTATCACAAGAAAAAACCTTATTAAAAGGCCCTATGTAAATGAATCATTTTATAAAGCCTTTTAAATAAGAAAATAAAGTGTTCCTTTAGTAAAAATTATAAAATCATTCTATATTACGATAAAGCGATTGGAGATTGCATATCGCAATATGAAAGGAAACACACACAAAAGCGAAACCTCACCCAATTCTCTGATCTGAAAAGGTAATCACAATCGGTAAATTGGGGGAATCAAATTTCAAAGGTATAATAAAACAAAGCCCCTCAACTTCTCTGATGCGATAAAGCAAATCGCAATCGGTAATCGGCGGAGTCGCATGACAAAGCAATAAACCTCAAGCCAAGTATCGACTGTGATATATTAATTAGGTACACATCTGAAAAATTAAAATACATTTAAAAGGTTTGCATGCATTATATTGTATCACCTTTCAGTGATCAGAGATATTTAAAGCAAGTCCTAAAACCTTTCCCTTTGACATTCTCGATAGCCAATGTGCGATTTATCACCGATCAGTAATCAATGAAATCTAAAGCACGCTTGAAACAATAATTCGGCATATGAGCAACATGATGGGAATTTATGAGGTTATTTACCACAATTGACAGTTTAAACAGCTATTCAATAATGCAGTTAAGGGTAGATCTTTTAAAAGATTTTATCTGTGGTAATCCTTAACCATATTTCATTTATCATATGCCAATCAGCGTAATTCTATTCATTATCATATTAGCTTGTAGTAGCACCTTCTTTGTATCACAATTTGCAACTGTTTGTGCAAAATTATTTCGAAACCAGAAATCCAGAAAAATTGGGGAAGGAATCAAAGAAGTCCACAAAACTAGCGCCTACAGTAAAAGATCCCGGACCAAGCAAGAAAGGATTAATCTTAGATACGACATGCCTTGGTCTAGGAAATACCAGCTGGGAAAGTATTTATAATCTGATAGAATTGAAGGAGCCCGAGGAATTATCAGAGGAAGCCACAATGGATTCAACTAACAAATTAGAAGGAACTCTTAAAGAATTGGCTTGCTCTTATCTTCACAGGGTTGCAGCACAAGCTAAAATCCTGCCATATACTGATGTAGTAAGATGGGTGGTGGAGAAAATTCCAGTCTTGGACAGAACATTTTGCATAACTGATGGGAGGATATTTGGCTCATTTCAGCCTAAGGATCTCATGAAAATATACCACTTACCTCAACCTGAGAAGCGATACAACAAGGCATTCTTGGAAACGTTTGTGAAGGAAAACGACTCAGAGTCAGCCCCGATAAAGTAATGGAGGCATTTCCCAGAAAAGCATAAGCACGAGTCATGGGGTAAGTACTTTGTTGACTCTTTGGATTCCACTTATTGTTATGCCAAGGCTATGATGTGTAGGATGTGGGGAATACATGATTATGCCAAATTTACCATAGAAATGGTCCCCCTAATGGAAGCCGCAATCAATGGCTATGTGATGGATTGGGCAAATATTTTGTCTGATAAACTAGCCACAACAATTTTAGAGTATAGAGAAAATGCACATAAAACTTCCAGGACCATTCCTCCCTTCTATTACAGTGCATATATTATGGATACTATTTGCTTTAATTTTGAATATCCAATACTCGGGTGGAAGTGGACTACTCTGGATCGAAACACACTTCATATTTACCACCAACAGTTATGGAAGGCGCATTACAAGAATAAATTGTATAAAATTTGCAATGGTTTTATTCTCCCTGTATATTATTCTATTTTTAATAAATTTTCCCCAAGGATATCCCTGGAAGCAGAAATTGATTTGACAGTATCAGGCGGTTGGTTTGGTGAGGAAAAATTTACTTATATAAGGCTTTTTGGTAGCCTTACTAAACCCCATGTTCTTACACTGTATGTGTCTAATAAATTGCTAGCTTAGGAATTGGCTTATCAAATAATAGTGGAAGGGACATCCAGAACCCTTAAGGATTCAAAGAAGCACAAGTGGCCAATCTTCTATTTACGATGCAACATTTTCGGTCTCCATGACTATAAGCATGTAGAGAAGGAGAAAGAAAAGATGCTAAAGTTGAATCTGGCCACAATTCCTAACAAGCGATATGATCCAAGACAAGTTGCTTATAATGTCACTTCTCAAGCCAAACTTGCTAAGTTTGATCATAAAGCCGATGAGTTCGATGATTTATTTTCCTCAGCTGAATCATTATTTCAAGTTAAAACATTGGCCAGGATGAGGTATCAAGATGAAGGGCTAGAAATGTTTAATAGGCTTAGAGGCTAGAGGTTGCAAACTCTGCCCTTAGACATATTAGCCACAACCCCGACACTCCAGTCAAGTGAAACTGAACAACAAGCTATTGATAAAGCTCCTGTAGTGGAAAACATTCCTAAGAAAGAAAAAACACCAGAGTAGGAGCAAGAACAAGAAAAAGGTAGTGAGATTATTGATTCAAATATTCACATTGATCCCAAATTACTCAAAGAATGGCAACAGTTTGACTCAATTATCAGCAATACTGAGAGCTTGCAGGGATCTAGCACACCTAAAGTAACAACTAGACAGATGACAACAACTAATACAGTTCCAACTAAAGGAACTAGCGGCCCACCCATGACTCTAAAAGATGTCGAAATGATTCCAGAAAACCCTTCCAATGAGATTGTTCTGCATGTAGAAGAAATAACACCCTTAGATGTCTTCTATAGCCCTAAGCATAGGGCTGTAATAAAGAGACAAAGGAAAAAGATAAAACTTGATCAATCTTCTCTTTTACCTACACAGATGGAGATAACTAATGTGGTATGGAGAGAGGAAGTCAACCCTTCTAAAGATCTTACTAAACTCTCTCAGTATGTTGGGGCATATACAACAGCTACTATGGACAAGGAATCAAAAGTCAACAATTTTCTTAAAGAGAACGATCAAGTGATTATCTCACTAGACACACAGGTACATGAAAAACAATAGAGGATAGAACAGTTAAAGCAGTAGTTGGTGGCACAACAGTACTCAAAAAACCAATTAAATCAACAATTGCTCAAAGAGAAACAAAGAATAGATCAACATGTAGTTCAGAAACAAAAGGAACTATCTCAAACATTGAACGAGCTGAAGACATTGAATGAACAATTAAGCAAAAACAAAGATGAACAAATCACTCAACTATCATTGCAAATAGAAAGGTTCCAAGAATATCCTCAAGTAGGAGAATTCAAATCAAAAGCTCTCCATATTACTAAAGCATTATCTAATCAATTGAACTTGTTGTGTCATAATATCTCTCTTACTCTACCCCTATGTGAAATTTCCTCATCTATGATTAATAAGTCAGTCAATGCAAGACAGAAATTGGAGCAAGCAAATGAAACACTAATAAAGTTTCTCTCCTAGCAAGAAACCAGGGAAAGACAAGCAGCAAATCTGCCCCAAATTCTAGAATCACATAAGGAAATCTTGTTCCTAGAATGGCAATCTCAATTGATGAAAGTAGAGAGCGAAACTTCAAGATGCAGATCGGTGACTAGTAATCTGATTGAATTAATTAATGACACCCTTTATTTGTCAAATTTAATTTCAGAATGCACTACAGGGAAATGCCATCAGTCAAAGCATTGGAGAAGACATGGAAACAGGAGTTGGAAAAGAGGGAGAAACTGATTGTGGGCATTCAAACTTTAACATGGGATACCTTTTGGTTCTTCTTTGTTAAACCACATAGTCAAAATACAATGATGTAACCTAATCAATGCAATCAGTTACATGATTGCTGAAATTAATGATGCCACATATACTTCCCAACTACATTCACGTATGTGTCACCCTCTAGAATTGCAACCAATTCTCGCCATATGCCAGCTCAAGCCAAAGGATAGTCAGCCGAAACAATGAATCATTCTTACCGACTGCAAGCATGTCTATTTCAGGGAGATTTTCATATATTTACGATTTGGTTATACCAGCTCACAACATTTTTATTTCGTAGTTAGTTAGTTTAGAAAGTATTGATAGACACTTTCATCTTTTTAGAAAGGGTCCTCAAATTTTGTATTAAGACTTGGATCAGGAGTTGCACTACTGTGCTTCTGATATATATATTTTTATAAAAACGGGACCTAGATTCTGAGTTTTAATGAAGAGTACTTTTATGAGATATGCACTATTTCTTTTTGTAAGGTATTTGCAAGTTGAATGGCTGAATCTAAATGTGATTGATATCAGAGGAGATTCAAATTACATATGGTACTACTATCTATGTCTTTGCTTCATTCTTTTATATGAATCACCGTTTATTCATTTTTCTATCATTGATATATGCATGTGCTTTCACAGCAGTCCTTTGGCTTATCACACTGAATGTTTAAGGGTTATTACTTTTCCATTCATATTTATGTCAATGGTATATAAAGAAAAGTGTAATAATGTTTTAAATATTAGTTTGTTCAACTACTTGAACAAAGTAATTATCATATGAATGAATATTTTTGTTTAAAAGTAGAATCATCTACATACTGACTTTTCAATAAGAACCATTAAGAATTGCACTAAGACAAGAGATTTCTCGGGATAGATTAGTTATTTATATCATTGCACTTTTAGAATAAATCATCCATTATTCCCATTAGAAATTAGAAAACCAATTACTTATCCATCCTATTTACATATCATTGGGAAATTGGTCCCATTATATCCAGTCGAAGCCACCACACCAAATGGAAAAGGAGTTGCCTTTAAGGTCCAGACCGTGTGGTTTTCCTCAATGTCAATGCAGTGATTTGCGAGGCATCAACATTTTTGGTGCTAGAAGGAGGGCAAGAACTATGAATGGTGAGCAAACCCAAATCTACAATCCATTATGAGAGCAAATCTCTCTCCACCTCACCTCTGACTTCTCCCTCGCATGCTGGAACTCCAGTCTTCAAGCGAGAAGTAGAGGAGACAACTACCACTGCTCAACCCCAAAATATCCCAAATAAATTAACTCTTGAATCTCCTGAAGTATAGTCTCTCATCCACAAACTTTAAGGATTCTCAATATCACCATAGAAATCTGAGGTATCTCAAGGCAGTGTGACTTCGAAATTCATTCCTTCTCACCCTCTCACTAGACTTCAGAGTGAAAAGCTTGGTATTGAACCTACTGAGTTACCTTTGCTTAAAAGGAAAAGGGTGAGGAAGACAACTGAAGGATCTGATAGTGAAGCTTTCTCATCCACATCCTCCATTTCATCTTCTCCATTGCAAAGTCAACCATCCACTCCTCCACTCCAAATTGTTGTTCAACAAGGAACTGGAACTTCAACATCTTCCTTTCAACCTCCTCAAACTTCAATATTTACTCCTTCCCAATCATCTGGAACTTCATTGGCACTGTCATCTAGTAGTAGTTTGACAATGGCATAGAATCCATGGAATAATCCTGGTGCAGTCATGATGCCTGCACCATTACACCCATTGCCAACTCGTCCTAAAAAGTGGTTGCTAAAATTTAATCCAGATGTAGGCATCCCAGCAGATGAACACATTAACAACTTTATGTTGTCAGTTAAATTAAAAGAAGTCACAGAGGAAGATGTAGTCGTTAGACTTTTCTCTTATACCCTACAAGGATCATCCGGTCTTGGTACTTTTCATTGCCATTAGGATCCATTACTAGTTGGAACATTTTTCAAGAACAATTCTTGACTAAATACGGTGATGACAGATATCTAGCAATGTTAATCAATGATCTTTCAAATCCTAGGATAGAGTCTAAAGAACCTATAAGAATTCAATTCAAGGTTTAATAAACTCTTGAATAAGATCCCGACTGCCTCTAAACCTAGTGAAAAAGCTAGAAGTGAATGGTATATAATAGCTTTACCTTCAAACATAGCTATCTTCGTAGATAGGGTTGTAAAAACCACCCTAGTTGAAAATGTGAAAGAGGCAATTGCTGTGGAAAAACATATCATCACCTTAGAAAAGAAAGCTACTCTTGATGAAAGAAAATCTAAAAAAGTCTCCTTCAAAGATGATTCAAAGAATAAAGCAGCTAAATATCCCTACAATATGGAAGGTCTCCAAAAGTTCTCAAAACTATGTCAAACAAAATGATAGAAATCAAGAAGCAAGTAGCTGAGACTTCAACAAAAAGGCCATTTAGAAACTTTAAGAAACCAGAATCAAAGCATCCAAATGCTATATTTAGTGCAGACTTAGACCCTGATGAAGAAGAAGAAGAAGAGATAGTCTTATCATTGAAGAAACTGAAGAAGAGGTAACTGTAGAATTTCATGGGATGTGGGACTTCATTTTGCCTAATTCTGATACAGAAAATGAACAGGAAGCTTTCCCTGTAACTACCAGGAGTAAAGTCACTCCTGAACTTGTTCAAGTAACTCAAAAGAAAAGGAACACGGGTACCACTACAAAACAAAAAGTTCCCATAAAGAAGTTTGTAGCCACACCTTCTCAAAATCAACCATCAGCTTCAAGTCCACTTCTAGTAGCTAAAACATTAGTAGTAACAGATTCTATGGACTATAACATTATTGAAGAAATGAAGAAAAAAAGAAGCAAATATTACTATTTTTGAGCTTAGTAAACTCAAACATCAACAAAAGTTGTTGCTTAAAGAGTTAGATGTAGTACCTTCTTCTCCTCTTCCTAATGTTGTATTGTCCAAAGCTGCTAATGAAACAAGTAAACCACCTCCTGGTAGAGTAGAAGCTATTGATACTGTTTTAATTGGAGATATATCAAATTCCCATACTCCTCCTTTTCTCTTGAACTACGAGATCTATAATAGAAATATACACAACTACTTGATTGACTCAGGGCTTCCTCCAATATAATGCTTGCTTCGGTTTGTTCCAAACTAAATATTGAACCCCAAAATTCTGCAATCCATATTGTCTAGTTGGATAGAACTAAGGTCCAGGTATTAGGAGAAATCAACTCAGTTACCATTAGGTTATCAGTTGATCCAAGAGTTGTTCAGAGAATTGAAATTTTAATTGTTGATATTCCTAAATTCTATGGTTTGATTTTGAGTAGAGACTGGTCTGAGAAACTTCATGGTTACATTTCTACCGATTGGTCGCACATGTGGCTGCCCTATAAAGGAAAGCCAAATCAGATCAAGATTGATTGGGAGAAACATATGACTCATACTGTTACTGAGTTTGAGCAAGAAAACCAGCCAATAGCATTCAACAACAACATTTTGGGTAACTATTCATCTGAATCATTATTTGGAAATTTTACTGCTCAATCATCACCTTTCTCAGTTAATAGTTTCACATCTCAAATTGAAATTTTTTCCCAAACTGATACATCAAGGTGTGTTAAAATTGCTGAAGAAACTATAAATGAAATTGTAGATAAACCTTTGTTTTGGTCATTATACTTTGATGGGTCAAAATCTAATGATGGTGTAGGGGCAGGATGTATTTTAGTTAGTCCCGAGGGAGAAAAGACAATGTTATCATGCAGATTAGAATTTGAGTGCATAGACAATATTGATGAATATGAAGCCTCGATTCAAGGACTTTATAAAGTAATTGGTCTTAAAGTTCAATATTTGGAAGTGTTCAGTGACTCTAAAATTGTTATAAGACAAGTCAGAAATACTATACATTGCCTTTCTAGTCACCTTAAATATTATCAATCCTTGGTACAAGACCTTATATCTCATTTTTTAGCATTCAATATTTCTCCCATCCATAGATGCCAAAATGTAGCAGCAGATTTAGTAGCCAATGTTGCTTCTAAGCTCCTTCCATCTAAAGATTACAGTCTCAATAGATTTTTAGTAGAATTAATTTTCAGACCATCGATTCCTGACAATGTCACTAACTGGTGAGTGTTCACTCATAATGATGACATTTTAAATTTCTTAACCTCTGATAAGTCCTATGATGATCAAATTATTGATGAAAGTGAACATGATCTTCAAATTAAAGAGAATCTTGAAGAAAACACAATACCCAAATCAGTGGTCAAACTTGAAGACCTTTGTGACATCAAAGATAGGTTTAAATAGGTTACGGATTCAAAGCTTCAAAGTTCTAGTTTAAGATTTGAATTAATAAACCTTGTTACTGAGGACAATCCACAAAACATCAATTTGGGATTAGGACTTGATCTAGAATAAGGAATTTCATTTATCATATTATTGCATAAATATAAAAATGTCTTCGCTTGAAAATATGATGATTTGAAAACGTATGATACATCTATTATACAACATACAATTCCAATGCTATCTGAAGAAAAAATAGTACAATAGAAATTAAGGAAGATCCATCCCAACTTAGAGAATCAAATAAAAGTTGAATTAAACAAAATTTTGAAAGCTAAGATAATATTTCATGTTAGACATTCAAATTAGGTGTCTAAAATGGTGCCCGTAAGGAAGACAAATGGTGACATTAGAATTTGTATTGATTTCAGAAATATTAATAAAGCAAGTCAAAATGATAACTTCCCTCTACCAAGAATGGAGCAAACTCTCCATTCAATAGCTGGCTCTAAATTAATGTCCTTCTTAGATAGTTTTTCAGGGTATAACCAAATCTTGGCCCACCCCGATGACAGACTTAAGACTACTTTCAAAATCAAGTGGGGAACTTATGCCTATAAAAAAATTCCTTTCGAGTTAATTAATATTGGAGCCACATTCCAAAGAGCAATGGACATAACATTCAAAGGTCTAATTAATAAATCAGTAGTTTTCTATTTGGATGACATTATTGTTTTCTCTAAGAAAAGATCAAATCACTTACCTGATTTGAAACAAATCTTTGAGCGTTGCAAAAGGTATGGCATTTCACTCAATCCCAAGAAGTCCTTTTTTTCTCTTGACCAAGGGAAGCTCTTTGGTTTCATTGTTTCAAAGGATGGTATTTATATTGATCTAGATAGAATCAAAGAGATTTCTGAGATTCAATTTCCACATAATAAAAAAACAATGCAATCATTTTTAGGTCAAATTAATTTTGTAAAACGATGTGTCCTAGATTTTTCGCAGATTGTTTTACCATTACAAACCATGATTAAGAAGAACTCAGTGTTTAAATGGGGGCATATAGAAAAGGAAGCTTTTGATTCAATAAAACAAGCAATCATAATTTCTCCTGCGTTAAACACTCCTGATTTTTCAAGTCATTTCATTCAATATACTCTTGCATCTGATTTATCTTATGTAGTCGTGCTGACACAAATTAACGATCAAAACTTGGAAGCACCAATTTCATTTTATAGTTCAAACCTTCAAGGTGTTGAACTTAATTACTCTAAATTTGAAAAACAAGCCTTTTTTGTATACAAAGCCATTAAACACTTTAGACCCTTCCTCTTAAAGGCTCACACAAAAGTTATAGTCCCTTTTTCAGTAGTAAGATGGTTACTATTTCAAAGGGAATTGGGAGAAAAAAAGGCAAATTGGGTCATGGCATTACAAGAATTTGACTTGGAAATTAGACTAGCAAAGATTGTCAAAGGCCAAGGTTTTTACATGTTGTTAGAAAGAGCTTCTAATATTCAGGAACATGAAGGTACAAATGGTATTGAAGAAATCAATGAGATAAGTACCATTAATCCTGAATCCCAAAATGTAGATCTAATATTCTATTTGAAAAATGGATATGCTCCTTCTAATATCTCCTATAAAAACAAGTGTTCCATTAGACTGAAAGCAAAAAACTCCATGATTGTTGATGATGTGTTGTTTAGATGGAATTATGATTCAATTTTGTTAAGATGCTTGGAAAAACCCGAAGCGCAAAAGGTCTTGTGGGAGCTACATGATGGTCCTGCAGGAAGACATTTTGGAGCTGATACAACAGCCCACAAAATAATTCATTATGGGTATTATTTACCCACTTTATTCAGAGATACTCATGAATATGTAAGAAGATGCCAAACATGTCAACCAACCAGTGGAAAACAAAGATAGTAAGCTTTTCCTTCCAACCAGTGAACATTGAACAACCCTTTGAACAATGGGGATTGGATATCATTGGAGAAATTATTCCACATTCATCCAAGAAGCATAGGTATATCCTTACAGCTACTGGTTACTTTACCAAGTGGGTGGAAGTAATTCCTTTGAATACAACAAACTCTAAGGTAATCATTGAATTCATAGATCAGTTCACCATTACCAGGTTTGGTGTCCCAAACACTCTTATTTTTTATAATGCATCTTACTTCTCTGGTAATTCTATACTTAAATTTTCTATCAAAAGAGGATTCAAAATGAAATATTCTGCAAACTACTATCCTCAGGGTAATGGTTTAGCAAAATCTACCAATAAAAATCTTATCAAAATCATTAAGAGAACTATTGAACAGAATCATGAAAACTGGCATAAGTCTTTGATAGTTGCACTATGGGCAGACCGTATAACACAAAAGGCCTCAATAGGTACTTCTCCATTAATCTAGTGTATGGAAAGGAAGTTGTCATACCAGCAAATTTAGTACTTCCATCACTAGCCTTAGTGCAGTTTATTGAAGAAAATCCCTCATCTTCTATTCAATTAAGACATGATCAGATCCTAAAACTAGAGGAAGAAAGGGAGAAAGCCTGAATTACACATGCAAAGCATCAACAAATTATTAAGTATTCTTATGATACAGCTTCAACTAGCTCAAAACATTTACAAGTTGGGGATCTAGTTTTGAAGTGGGACAAAGCACATGAGGATAAAGGAAAGCACACTAAGTTTAAGAAAATGTGGCTTGGACCATTCCAAATCAGTGAGAAGATAGGACCATCTACATTCATATTACAAGATCTATCAGGAAAGAGAGATTATCTTCTTGTTAATGGCCTTATTTTAAAAACAATCTTCAATTGAGGAGGTAACGCTTATCACTTTGTAAATATTCAATTTCCTGCTATATTTGTGTGAATAATTAGATATTTTTGTCTTAGGAAATAAATTTTTAAATAGCCTTCTATTGGTATTTTCTATATTGAGAAAGTCGCACAAAATAAAATAGTTTTAATATTTACTTTTGATAGATGGAAACCTTGAAGGAAAAGGAAAATTCTAGGGAATTAGGTATAATTGAATTCTGAAAACTCTTTTCATTTTTGTTATATCTTCTTAAGACTTGAAATTACTGTAAATCATTCTTAAGTTTTTGAAGCCTAAAAACGGTGATCAATACAAGGCAAAGACTGATTCAACCTTAGCATCTTCAACTCTCAAAATTGTCATCCATGTTCTCTTAAGGAGAAAATTATTCACCCCATCCATCCAAGTTTATAACTTTTTAGAGTGTAATTCTAAAATATATTTGATATAAAAGATAAGAGGTCTTATCATAAGCCTTCTTAACATGTTCATAGGGAACATGGTAAAGGATTATTATTATAAGACAAGGGGTCTCATCATGACCTAGCTTGTTCAGTTAAATTACAACCAGTGAATGGCATTGTCAATAGCTGGCCACCAAACCAGGACAATGGCTTTTTATCTTAAAAAATAAAGAAGGAAAGAAAAAAGAAAAAGAAGTACAAAAAATGTGGAAACACATATTTTTGGATTCATTCTTTTAAATTATACTCTGGAATGGATGGAACAATGAATGATTAAATGGCTAAAAGGTAACCCTACCAAGACTATGGACATTTGCTGGAAATAATGGCTCTACCTATGACAAAGGAGTAATTATACAAGCTAACTTGGAAAATTCATTTGTTTTGTCATTAGCAACCAACTAAGGTTTACTTAAAACTTAGAATGTATTTAATTTTGAGATGAGAAGGAGATAGCAAAAATAGTTTTTATTATATTTAGAATTTATGATTACCTATTTATATTACATTTTCTCTATCTATTAAGGATTTCAGATTAAGAAGTTAAAGTATTATATTATTTTCTCAGAGATAACTATTTCTTTTAGTGAATCACCAATTTTTGTGTTGTACAACAACCCCCCATTTCATAAAAATCTTTACACAAGATCATAAAATGAAATGGGTCCCTTTAAAAATAAACTTAGTTAGATGTTGGAATAAAATAGTATTTACCTTATCAGAAGAAAAATCCTTATTAAAAGGCCCTATGTAAACGAATCATTTTATAAGGCCTTTTAAATAAAAAAATAAAGTGTTCTTTTAGTAAATATTATAAAATCATTCTATATTACAATAAAGTGATTAGAGATCACATATTGCAATATCAAAGGAAACACACACAAAAGCGAAACCTCACCCAATTCTCTAATCCGAAAAGGTAATCGCAATCAGTAAATTGGTGGAAACAAATTCCAAAGGTGTAATAAAACAAAACCCCTCAACTTCTTCGATGTGATAAAGCAAATCGCAATTAGCAATCGGCGGAGTCGCATGACAAAGCAATAAACCTCAAGCCAAGTACCGACTGCGATCTGTTAATTAGGTGCACATCTCGAAAAGTAAAATACATTTAAAAGGTTTGCATACATTATATTGTATCACCTTTCAGTGATCAGAGATATTTAAAGCAAGTCCTAAAACCCTGCCCTTTGACACTCCAGATTGTTGATGTGCGATTTATCACTGATCACCGATTAATGAAATCTAAAGCACGCTTGAAACAATCATTCGGCATATGAGTGATGTGATGGGCATTTATGAGGTTATTTACCATGATTGGCAATTTAAAAAACTTTCAATAATGCAGTTAAGGGTAGATATTTTAAAAGATTTTATCCATGGTAATCCTTAACCATATTTCATTTATCATATGCCAATCGACGTAGTTCTATTCATTATCATATTAGCTTGCAGCAACACTTTATTTGTATCATGGTTTGCAACTATTTGTGCAAAATTCTTCTGAAACTAGAAATCTAGAGAAAATGGGGAAGAAATCAAAGAACTCCACAACAACAGTGCCTGCAGTCAAAGATCCCAGACCAAGCAAGAAAGGATTAATCTCAAATACGACATGCCTTGGTCAAGGAAATACCATCTAGGAAAGTATTTATAATCTGATAGAATTAGAGGATCCTGAGGAATTATCAGAGGAAGCCATAGCCGATTCAACTAATAAATCAGAAGGAACTCATAAAGAATTGGCTGTTCTTATCTTCACAGGATAGCAGTGCAAGCTAAAATCCTGCCATATACTGATGTAGTAAGATGGGTGGTGGAGAAAATTCCAGTCTCGAACACAACATTTTGCACAGCTGATGGGAGGATATTCAGCTCATTTCACCCTTAGGATCTCATGAAAATGTACCACTTACCTCAACCTGAGAAGCGATACAACAAGGCATTCTTGGAAGTATTTGCGAAGGAAAATGACTCAAAGTTAGCCCCGATAAAGCAATGGAGGCATTTCCTGGAAAAGCACAAGCACGAGTCATTGGTTAAGTACTCCATTGACTCTTTGGCTTCCCCTTACTGTTATGCCAGGGATATGATGTGTAGGATGTGGGGAATACATGATTCTGCCAAATTTACCATAGAAAGGGTCCCCCTAATGGAATCCATAATCAATGGCTATGTGATGGATTAGGCAAATATATTGCCCGATAAACTAGCCACAACAATTTTACAATACAGAACAAATGCACATAAAACTTCTTGTACCATTCCCCCTTTCTATTACAATGCGTATATTATGGATACTATTTGCTTTAGTTATGAATATCCAATAGTTGAGTGGAAGTGGACTACTCAAGATCCAAACCCAATTCATATTTACCACCAGCAGTTATGGAAGGTGCATTACAAGAATCACTTCTATAAAATTTGCAATGGTTTTATTCTCCCTATATATTATTCTATTTTTAATAACTCTGCCCCAATGATATCGTCGGAAGCATAAATTAATTTGACAGTAGTAGGCAGCTGGTTTAGTGAGGTGAAATTTACTTATATAAGGCTTTTTGGTAGCCTTACTAAACCCTAAGTTCTTCCCCTATATGTGCATGATAAATTTCTAGCTCGGGAATTGGCTTATCAAATAATAGTGGAAGGGACATCCAAAACCCTTAAGGATTCAAAGAAGCACATGTGGCCAATCTTAAGTTTACGATGTGGCATTTTCACTCTGCATGACTACAAGCATGCAGTGAAGGAGATAGAAAATATCTGCTAATGCTAAATCTGGCCACAATTCCTAACAGGCCATATGATCTAATACATGTTGCTTATAATGTCACTTCTCAAGCCAAACCTGCTATGTTTAATCATAAAGCCGATGAATTTGATGATTTATTTTCCTCAGCTGAATCATTATTTCAAGTTAAAACATTGGCCATGATGAGGTATCAAGATGAAGGGCTAGAAATGTTTAATAGGCTTAGAGACCATAGGTTGCAAACGTTGCCTTTAGACCTATTAGCCACAACCCTGATAGTCCAGTCAAGAGAAATTGAACAGCAAGCTGTCGATAAAGCTCCTGTAGTGGAAAAAATTCCTAAGAAAGAAAAAACACCAGAGCAGGAGCAAGGACAAGAAAAAGGCAGTGAGTTTATTGATTCAAATATTCACATTGATCCCAAATTACACAAAGAATGACAACAGTTGACTCAATTATCAGCAATACTGAGAGCTTGCAGGGATTTCGCACACCTGAAGTAACAACTGGATATAAAACAACAACTAATATAGTTCCAACTTAAGGAACTAGCGGCCCACCCATGACTCAAAAATATGTCGAAATGATTCTAGAAAACCATTACGATGAGATTGTTCTGCATGTAGAAGAAATACCACCCTTAGATGTCTTCTACAGCCCTAAGCATAGGGCTATAATAAAGAGACAAAGGAAAAAGAGAGAACTTGATCAATCTTATCTTCTACCTACATAGATGGAGATAACTAATCTGGTATGGAGAGAGGAAATCAACCCTTCTGAAGATCTTACTAAACTCTCTCAGCATGCTGGGACATATACAACAACTACTATGGACAAGGCATCAGAAGTCAACAATTTTCTTAAAGAGAAGGATCAAGCGATTATCTCACTAGAGACACAGGTACATGAAAAACAGTAGAGGATAGAATAGTTAGAGCAGCAGTTGACAGCACAACAGTAGTCAAAAAACTAATTAAATGAGCAATTGCTCAAAGAGAAACAGAGAGTAGATCAACATGCACTTCAGAAACAAAAAGAACTATCTCAAGCATTGAACAAGCTGAAGACAATGAATGAACAGTTAAGAAAAACAAAAGATGAATAAATTGCTTAACTATCACTGCAAATAGAAAGGTTCAAAGAATTTCCTCATGTAGGAGTCTCTAGATTACTAAATCATTATCTAATCAATTGAACTTGTTGTGTCATAATATCTCTCTTACTCTACCCCTATGTGAAATTTCCTCATCTATGATTGATAAGTCGATCAATGCAAGACAAAAATTGGAGCAAGAAGATGAAACACTAACAGAGTTTCTCTCTTGGCAAGAAACCAGGGAAGGACAAACAACAAATCTTCCCCAAATTCTGGAATCACATAAGGAAACCTTGTTCCTAGAATGGCAATCTCAACTGATGAAAGCAGAGATGGAAACTTCAAGATGCAGATCAGTGACTATTAATCTAATTGAATTAATTAATGACACCCTTTATTTGTCAAATTTAATTTAGAATGCACTCCAAGAAAATTGCCATCAGTTAAAGCATTGGAGCAGACATGGAAACAAGAATTGGAAAAGAGGGAGAAATTGATTGCGGGCATTCAAAATTTAACATGGGAGACCTTTTGGTTCTTCCTTGTTAAACCACATAGTCAAAAGATAGTGATGAAATGCCTAATTGATGCAATCGGTTACATGATTCTTGAAATTACAGATACCACATATACTGCCAAACTACATTCACATATGAGTCACCCTCCAGAACTGCAATCGATGCTCGCCATATGCTAGCTCAAGCCAAAGTACGGTCAGCCGAAACAATGAATCATTCTTACTGACTGCAAGCATGTCTATTTCAGGGAGATTTTCATATATTTATGATTTTATTATACTATCTCACAACATTTTTATTTCATAGTTAGTTAGTTTAGAAAGTATTTATAGACACTTTCATGTTTTTAGAAAGGGTCCTCAAATTTTTTATTAAGACTTGGATCGGGAGTTGCACTACTGTTCTTTCGATATATATTCTTTTATAAAAACTGGACCTAGATTCTGAGTTTTAATGAGGAGTACCTTTATGGAATATGCACTATTTCTTTTTGTAAGAGAACTTCCAAGTTGAATGGCTGAATCTGAATGCGATTGATATCGGAGGAGATTCAAATTACATATGGTACTACTATCTATGTCTTTGATTTGTTCTTTTATATGAATTAGCATTTATTCATTTTGCTATCACTGATATATGTATGTGCTTTCATAGTAGTCCTTTGGCTTTCACTATTGAATGTTTCAGGGTTGTTACTTTTCCATTCATATTTATGTCAATGGTATATAAAGAATAGTGTAATAATGTTTTAATTATTACTTTTTTCAACTACTTGAACAAAGTAATTATCATATGAATGAATATTTTTGTTTAAAAATAGAGACATCTACATGCCTACTTTTCAATAAGAACCATTAAGAATTGCACTAAGACAAGAGATTTCCTGAGATAGATTAGTTATTTATATTGTTGCGCTTTTAGAATAAATCATCCATTATTCCCATTAGTAATTAGAAAACCAATCACTTATCCATCCTATTTACAAATCATTGGGAAACTAGTACCATTATATCCAGTCGGAGCCACCACACCAAATGGAAAAGGAGCTACCTTTAAGGTTTGAACCAAGTGGTTTTCCCTGATGTTGATGGAGAAATTTTCGAGGCATGAATAGGTCCTTACAAGGTGTTGCAAAAGATTATGTGATGCAACGAGATCACAAAACAAAAGAAAACATAGATCAAGGAATTGAAAATTAGCCTCTTCATGGGGGAATCATTCTTTAATTCATAAATGAACAATTCTTGGACAATACAAATGACAAGAACTCCTTGGTATATATAGGACTCTATGGGTCAAAATATCATTAGAGCCTACATGAAAAAAATAATGTTATGGGACAGCAAGAAAAATAATGGGCTTCTATGGGGCACAATAATAACAATATGATGGCTACATGTGCACAACAATAATAATAGGGGGATACACTAACAATAAAAATAACGGGGCTACACTAGTATTATAGGGACCTAACATGCTCCTCTCCTTCAAAAAAAGTGTTGTCCTTAACACTTGAATAGTTTTCGATGCTTCTATATAAAATTATCATCCTCCCATGTGGAATCTTCAGTGGGTAATTTATTACACTTAATTAGATACTCTAAAATTGATTGATTCCATAGTTGTCAGATTCTTTGTTTCTATGACTACTTTAGGCTCCAATATGTTTTTTCCTTCTTCGTCAAGTTCTAGAAATACAGTTTGAACTAGGATTTTTCATCTATAACCTTGTTTAAGCGTGAACATGGAAAATTGGGTGTACTCGAGAAGACGTAGGAAACTTCAATATGTTTGCCATAGTACCAATATTTTGAAACAACTTGTAAGGACCATAGTATTTCGGTGATAATTTATTATCCTTCTTAGCTTGATTAAGGGACAATTGTTTGTATAGTTATATATCTAAAAATACCCAGTCGCATACATCAAAACTTCTTTCACTATGATGTAGATTTGCATAATGTTTCATTGAATTATTTGCCAGAGTGAGGTTATCCTTTAAGAGTTGGAGAAATTGTTGTTGATACTTGATGTGATCTTCAACTGCTTGAATCTTAGAATTTTCTCTTAAAGATGATGTGATGGATGGTGGATGATATCCATAAAATTCCGTAAATATGGTCATTTTTGCTACAATATCGAAGGAAGTGTTATACCACCATTCAGCCAGAGGTAATCACTTGACCCATTGTGTTTATTTATCATATACAAAGAAACTAATATATCCTTCCAATTTTTTTTTCAATATTTTAGTTTTCTTGTCATATTGAGGATAATAAGATAAGTTATGAGCTAATTGAGTACCAAGACAAGAAAATTATTCCATCCAAAAATTTCTAGTGAAAATGGGATCTTTTCACTTACAATAAACTTTGGGTTTCCGTGTAGCATTTAAATTGTTTCCATAAATGAAGTAGCAATTGTATTAGCTTTAAAAGGATGAGATAATGTACAAAAGTGTGCATACTTGGTAAGTCTATAAACTACCACCATAATGAAACTATTTCCCAATGTTGAATCAAAATGGTTAAAGGTTCTAACAGACATGAGGTCTTAATTATATCAACTTTATTTTGTTGGAAAACCAAACATTTTGGCACAAACTTTTGAATATTATATTTAAGGCCATAGCAAAAACTTGCTTCTTAATGTTGTGGTAAGTTTTTAAGAATCTTGAGGACCTCCTAAGGGGGAGGTGTGGAATTCCAAAGAAATATTTTGTTTGAGTTGGGAAATCTTACATAGATATAAGAGATATTTGTACCATAATGAATCATTTTTTCCAAATAAATGTATAAGATTTACTAGGATCTTCCTACAACTTTTGAATGAGTGTCCACACCACTTGATCATTCTTTCATTCATCCCTTGCTTCAGTTATCAAATCAAGTGGGATAATAGAAATGGCATATAGAAATGCTTCCATATCGTCATCCTTTCTTAGGACAGCATCTACAAAAACATTTTGGTTCCCTTTCTTGTAGATTATTTCAAAGTCATAATCGAACATCTGTGTGACCAATTTTTTATGCCCTTTGGAAGATAATATTTGTTCCAAATAGTATCTAAGACTATTGTGATCTGATTTTACCTTGAAGTGTCTTCACATTAGGTAAGGTTGCCATTGCTTTAGTGCATGTAGTATTTACAACATTTCCTTCTCATAAATAGGTTTTTGTAAATACTTTCGCTTCATTGGATGGATTTCAAAAGAAATGGGTTCCTTATTACATTAAAACAGCACCTATTCCATTTTTTGATGCATCACATTCCACAATAAATGTTTTTGTGAATTCTGGTGTAGCTAAGACCGGTGCTTCACACATTGCATATTTAGAATGTTTAAATTGCTTAGCTTCTTCTAGAGTCCAAGAAAATGCATTTCTCTTTAGTAATGTTGTTAAAGGTGCTGCTATTATCCCATAATTCTTAATTAATTTTGGATAATACCATGTCAAATGAGAAATCCTTGAAGATTCTCTAGGGTTGTGGGGATTTTCCATTCATAATGGATTTAATTTTGTTGGGGTTTACCTTAACACCCTCATGAGATACAATATGACCCACATATTCCACCTACTCTACTCCAAAGAAACATTTGGAGGTTTTTGCATATAATTGTTTCTCCTCCAATAGTTTGAGTACCCTGTCAACATGTTGAACACGATCCTTCCAAGACATGTTGTAGATTAGTATATCACAATAAAAGACTAACACAAATTTTCTAAGGAAGGGTTTGAAAATGGAATTCATTAAACCTTGAAATGTAGAAGGTGCATTAGTAAGGCCAAAATGCATGACCAAAAAGTTATAAGGACCTTCATGAGTTCTAAAATTTGTTTTCAGAATGTCTTTAGTCATTATTATAATTTGATGAGATCTTGAATGAAGAGTCAACTCCGTGAAGTAAATTGCTTCTTGTAATTCATCCAAAAATTCATCAATGACTAGAATGGGAAATTTTTATTTAATAGTGAGCTTGTTGAGCTCTGTATAATGTGGACACACACACCATGATCCATCCTTTTTGTGCACCATTATTGCTAAAGGAGAGAAAGAACTTTGGCCAAGATTAATTATACTGACCTCTAGCATTTCTAAAACCATATGTTCAATTTCACTCTTTTGGGCATAGGGATATCTGTAACGCCTGATGTTTAGAGGAAAGCTTCCTAGAATCAAGTGAATAGCATGATCCTAATCATGAATAGGTGGGAGGCCTTTGGGAGTCTCAAATACATTGGAATGATTGTCCAAGAAATTATATATATATGGATAAATAGATGATTTTGATGTTTGAACCTCTAGTGAGTATAATTTTACAATTACAACCCGTTATTATTTCTTTAAAAGATTTTTCATGCCATTAGAGTTGATTATCTTCCATGGTTTCCCTATGATATCCCTTAATTCAATTTCATTTCCTTCCCAAAAAAATTCAAGAAAAGTTTCTAAAAATTAAAAGCTATCATCCCCAAAGATTGTAACCATTGGACTCTTACTACAAAATCATCACCACCCATTGGAATGGAAATAATTATAATATTAGATACATATTTTCCAATAGTTATCTTGATATTATGGCACTTTCTAGTGCAATTTATAGTTCCTACATTTGCGACTATCACTTGACACTTTGGTACTGGATATAGAATGCAATTAAATTCCTTGGCTATGTTACAATGCATAAAATTATGCGTACTGCTGCAATCAATCAACATTATTACCTATCTCTTCTTGATATATCCTTCTATCTTGAGAGTTCGAGGAGCGGTAGTTCTCTTCAACGCATAATAAGATATGGTTGTATTCATTTCTTTTTTTTGCAGGGTTGGTTCCTAGTGTATATCCTATTCTTTAGATGTTTCTTGTTCCTTTTCTTACTCATCTTCAAAATCTATGTAAAATAATTTATTATTAACACACTTACAACCTTAGTGTATTTTCTATCACAAGTGTAGAAAATCCATTTTGCTCTTTTTCTTCCAATTGTTGTGGCCTCAACCTTGTAGGTTTTGGAAGGCTACGAGCAACAACACATCCATATTTATTTAGAAGAGTCTTTAGCGAAAATCACATCATAATTCATTTGTCGATGTGTTTTTAACCAACGAGTGTGGTTCATCGTCAGGACAAGTTGAAGAACCAGATCATGGTTGCATGTTAAATAGAGAGCACAAATCATCCAATCACTATATTTGAATAGGAAATGGCTATATTTGACTTGGAAACTAGATTGGACCAACGACTACAAAGAAACAACTGCGTTTGACTAGGAAACAAGTCCAAGGGATAGGGAAAGGAAAACAATAATTAATTGATTAATTTGTAAGTTTTTTTACTTATAAATATTACCATATTTGAATATGGTAATAAATATAACTAAACTAACATACAAATTAATTAAAGAATTATTTTTTCCTCGTCGTATCCCTTTGTCTTGTTTCCCATTCAAACATAATTGTCTCTTAGTAGCCGTTGGTCTAGTCTAGTTTCCCGGTCAAATATAGGGTTTGGATGATCCGCTCTTTCTATTTAACATGTAGCCATGATCTGGTTCCTTCAACTTGTCCTAACAATGAACCACACTCGTTGGTTCAAAACACGTCAAAAGATGAATTATGATGTGATTTTCGCTGAAGATTGTTCTTAATAAACTTGATATGGATCACAAAAGCCTAAATTCAATAACACTTCGATATTTATAGTTGTGAGTGGTATACTTCACTGTTGCCATAATTTTTCTTTCAAATTATCTTGCCACCTTGAATGTCTTCTCCAATGAATCAAGTTCCCAAAGGAGAACCTCATGTTGGATGTTATGCTTTAAAATCCCTATGAATATATCAATCCTATGCTCCTATGGAATATCATTTACCTTGATATTCAATCTTTGGAAGTCCTCAATGTGCTCTGCCAGTGAGCCCTTTTGTTTGAGATTTATCAGTTGGCTAAAAAAGGTATTTCTCTTTGTATCCTCATAATGTTCTACCTATTCTTCTCCAAAAATTATCCAAGCGACAATTTATTTACGATAAGAAAGTCATTGATACCACACAAACTATTTCTTTTCTAAATATAGATATGCAATGCATACCTTTTGTGTGTGTGGCACATCATGAATTGCTCCATATGTAGTATCCATGTTACCCAATCCTTTACATCAAACTTCCTTATATCAATATTTGGAATTTTGTTAGTATTCAACGCACTATTAAAGTCTCTAAAATCATAATTCATATCACTTTTGTCCTAATCATGATTTTCTTGGACTACCTTATCACCACTAGGAAGCATTTCTTGTGGCAACTTCGTCAAAGCTTCCTTCAAACCTTCTAGGTCCCTTTGCACTTTTCCTTTTAAAACATCCTTCAAGCCTTCCATATTTACATTCATCATTACTTCCATGTTATATTTTAAACCATATTCAAACCATCCATCTTAGCTTCTAGTTCATTTTTTGTTACTCTTTGCAAGAGTGAAATTTGTTGCACTTGTTCTCGTAAATTTTATATATCATGTTGCATTTCTTCCTCTTCTTCATGAATCATAGTAGATATTTATGGTTGCTTACTATGTTTTCCCATTTTTTATTTTGAGGAATTTTTGAATCAAACAATTATATTTATACTTCACTAATCACTTTGAACCACTTCAAACTAATTTTTCAAACAAAATGCATGCAAAATATAAAAAAAAATACACACTTTTTATTTTTTATTTTTTAGGAGCTCAACATTGAAACTATTGTATCTATGTAATTTTAGATCTCGAAGGCCTACACTTTCAACCTATGGTAGCCCTATTAGTCTTCTTTCTAATTCGACATGTTAGACCCAGATTGGATTCTTTAAGATAAATTTATGCGCGACCTCCCACAATGACTTGATCTTGGACTGGTTCAGTAGAAGGAACTTGTGTGAATGACATGTGTCACTTTTTCAACCTTTATCCCTAAAAATTATATAAGAAAGACAAAATTTTGTGTAATTTCAGTCATTTTTTATGAAATTCAAATATGATTCTCATAGAGAAAGTTATTACGAATTTCTCTAGGTCACTTATTTGAGACTGAATTATGGATCATACAAAACCCTAGCTTCTTCGGACCATATCTCAAAAAAAATAATGAACTAAGATATAAAATTTGTACATGAAGTTAAACAAGATTTTGGATCCTCATGATCAAAATTTTAGCTTATGAAACCTTGAAGAGAAAATGTTATGGTAAAAATTGCAAGATGGCCTATTTGCAGGAGTGAAACCCTAGAATCTAATGCTCTGATACCAAACGTTATGCAATGAGGTCACAAAATAGAACAAAATCTAGATCAAAGGCTTGAAAATTAGCCTCTTTAAGGGGGAAACATCCTTCAAATCACATAATGAATAATTCTTGGATGATACAAATGACAAGACCTCCTTGGTATATTAAGGAGTCTAAGGGGTCACAACATAATCTGAGCCTACATAATAATAATAATGTAAGGGCATAACAATAAAAATAGTGGTATTCTATGCGGAACAACAATCAAAATATGGGGGCCACATGGGCAGAACAATAATAATAGGGGACTACACTAATAATAACAATAAGAGGGATACACTAGTATTATAGGGACCTAACAAATTGGTACCATGGCATACAAATTGGAGTTGCCTGCATCTTCCTGAGTACACCTAGTTTTCCATGTTTCATGCTTAAAGAAGGCTATTGGTGAGAAAATATCATTTCAAACAATATTTCTAGTACTTATAGATGAAGGACAAATCGTATTGGAGCTTGACGCAGTCACAAAAACAAGAAGTCAACAACTATGGAATCAATTAATTTCATAGTATCGCATTAAGTGGAAGAACTTACCCGCTGAAGATTCTACATGCAAGGATAAGAATTTTATACATAAACATCTATAACTACTCAAGCATTGAGGAAAACACTTCTTTTAAATGAGGAGCAGGTTACATCCCTATAATACTAGTGTAACCTCCTTATTATTGTTGAGATTGCAACAAGATGATGGATCTTAGTGAAAATAGTCGCCTTCACAAAGTGGGCCCGCAGGCAAATTATGGCACAAGTTCTATTTTTGGATCACAGCAGGGATGATCACAGCAGGAATGACCATAGCAGGAGTGATCACAACAGGAGTGATCAAAGTCTATTTTTAGACTGGCTGTCAAAAATAGAAAAGTCAAATATTATTGTCTTATAATAATATTTAGACTATAAACTTTATCTTATTCTCTTGGAGCAGTTCAGTTTGAGCTACAGATGTGGCACATGCAGCTGTCAAAAGGAAATATGTTTTCTTTGTGGGTCAGTTGAGTTGTTGCATGCATGACTTCAGTTAGAACTCAATTAGTTGAGTTTGGTGGAGTTGATTGTGGAGTTGATGGAGTTGTGTTCAGTTTGACTTGCTTAAACTAGTTGTAATTAGTCTAACTGCAAATAGACTAATGATGAGTTGTTAAACTAATTATTAACTCATAATGCAACTAAGGAATACATCAGTTAACTTAGTTTCATGTCAGTGCATGTTCAGTTCAACAGGGACAGGTGTTAGAGGATCAAATTGCTATCAGTTGTGACTATAGTTGTGCATGAGGATTTTCACAATCAATGAGATTGAGTTATGCCAATGAGAGTTGGCCAATAACAAGTGATTATAGCCTCTACTCACGTGATTCCCAGTGTGAGTGATTATTTTGAGGTAAATACGAGTTTGGTTCAACCATTCTCATCCATTCTTGAGCAGGTATTGAGCAGTGGAGGCAGGCAAGTAGTGGAATAGATTTGGAGATCAGATCTAAGCTGTATTGTGTGTAACAGATGGAGATAGTGCTGGATACTTGTGAGAAGTATTGACTATTGTAATATTACATGTTCTTAACCATTAATATACAGATAGTGTGGGGTTTTCAGCTGTAAGCTCTCCCCGGGTTACATACTGTGTTAATGTGTGCATGCTCTTGATGTTTTATTGTTATTGATGCTGCTATATTGATGATCAACGTAGAGGACATTATGTATTTTGTATGTATTCCGCAATAGTACATGATCAGGATAATATTCATTGAATATGTGTTAAATTATTCAAAATTTCTACATGGTATCAAAGCTATTGATCATCAGATCTACTATTCAGGAAGTGTTTACATTCTATTTCTTCAGGCAGAGTCTGTAATCTAGCCAGGTAGCCTCTGGATTCATCCTTCCTTTGGAAGGTGAGATACCCAGTGAATGCCCATATAGTCAATCTCTGTAGGAGAAATATTTTGTTCTCACAAATCTTAGATCCGAGGTGATTGAGTTTGGAGCTGGTGGAATTTGAATTTGCATCAGTGTTTTCTTGGTGTCAACGAGGCAATGTCTTTCAACAGATTGCGATTGGAGTATGCTCTTGAGGGCAGCTAAAACTATATTGCATGGAAGGACAAGATTGAGGCAGTATTGGATGATAACGAGCTGAAGGAGTTCATAGAGACGGATGTCCCAAAGCCTACTGATGCTACTCAAGATGATTCTCGGCAAAAGAAGACCGCAAAATGTCGAAGGATTCTGTTGGAGGGCGTGAAGGATCACATTGTGTCCAACCTCCATGGAAAGGCTACTCCATATTTGATGTGGAAATCATTAACAGAATTATTCCAAAGCAAGAGCAAGCAGAGGAAGCTTGCACTCAAAGATAAACTCAGAAACATCAAATGCGAGAAGGGTGAAAGTATGCCCAAGTATCTCACAAAGTTCACTCAGTGTCGAGATGAGCTGGGAAGTGTGGGGGTTACTATCGGTGATGAGTACTTGGTGAGCTTGGCTCTCCTTGGTCTTCCGAAGAGTTGGCATTCCTATCAGGACACTGTCAATGGTCAGGAGTAATTGCCAGGATGGGAAAGACTGTGGTTAGATCTTGTGCCGGAGGAGATCAGGTGGAGTACCAGGGATGAATCTTCATCAAAGGGAGCTGATGAAGAAAATTGTGCTTTGGCTACCAAAGCAAAGAAAGGGAAGAGCAAGAAAGCTTCTCAGTCTGGTTCGAAAGGCAAGAAGTAGGACATGTCCAAGGTGAAGTGTTTTCACTGTCACCAGCATGGACACTATGCCACTAATTGTCCGCAGAAGAAGAAGAACAAGCAAGCTGCTGGATCTGCAGTAGGAGAGGTTATAGCCTCACAGTTTAAGCTTGATTTTTCATTGATCACATGCTTGCTTTCAAGTGTGATGGGATCGGTGTGGTTCTTGGGCAGTGGTGCGTCTTTTCACATGACGGGAGATAGAGATTTATTTTCTGATCTAGAGGACAAAGATCTTGGAGTGCACATCGAGATGCGCGATGATGGTAGATATAGTGCGACCAATATTGATACCATTTCCTTTGAGAGGGAGTCTAGTAAACCCTTCATATTGAAGGAAGTCATGCATGTTCCAGGATTGAAGAAGAATCTTATCTCTGTGGCGATGTTAGAAGACAAGGGGTATGATGTTGTTTTCAGCAAGGGAAAAGATTTCCTGTGCAGCAAGACAACTGGTGAGACCTGGAAGATAGGGGTTTGAGTAAGGAACCTTTATCAGTTGCATGTATATGGATGCGCAGCAATGGCAGGCAAGGCAGAAGAATTGGTGAGCCGGGATGATGGCGAGTTGTGGCACAGGAGATTGGGTCACCTTCACCATGGAGCCTTGAATATATTGTAGTAGATCACTACAGGACTTCTTAAAGGCACACTTGTGCAGTCAGATCAGTGCAAGGGGTGTACTTTGGGGAAGTTTGTGAAAGAAACCTTTCACAAGAAGGATAGTCACGCCACGATGAGCCTTGAGAGAATTCACACAGATGTGTGTGGACCTTTCTCAGTTGCTTCGACAACAAAACACAGTTATTATGTGATTTTTGTTGATGATTTCTCTCGTAAGTGCTGGATCTTCTTCATGGAGAAGAAGAGCGAGACATATTCAAAGTTCTATGAATTCAAAGCACTGGTTGAGAAGGAGTTAGGGAAGAAGGTGAAGGCTCTTAGGAGCTATAATGGTGGTGAATACATCTCGGACGAGTTCAAGGATTTCTGCAAGGCAGAAGGGATTCGAAGAGAGCTCATAGCTCCCCATAACCCACAGCAGAATGGGGTAGCTGAGCGGAGGAATGGAACGATCGTGGGTGTTGCATGGGCAATGTTGCATGATCAAGGCCTATGCCTTCACTTGTGGGTGGAAGCATGCAATACAGCAGTTTATGTGCAGAACTGTTGTCCTCATCAGATACTTGGCATGAGTACACCCGAGGAGGCTTATTCTGGTAAGAAGCCTGATCTTTCTCATTTGAGGATTTTTGGTGCTAATGTTTACATGCATGTGATGAAGGATGCCAGGAAGAAGTTGGAGCCAACCACAAAGGTTGGGATATTTGTGGGGTACATTGATACGCCCCACAACTATCGTGTGTATTTGCCAGACAGTGGTAAAACTGTTGTGCGACGGGATATAAAATTTCAGGAGGAGAAAGCCATGAAGTGTTCACTTGAGAGGGAGCTACACTTGCATGCAAATGAGGGGCTATTAGTTCCCACGGATGAGCTTCAGGACATGGATTAGCCACAGGACGAGGTTCATGGAGTGGAAGAGACCACTCAAGCAGCGCCAACCATCAGAGGGTGAGAGCACTTGACAGAAGCTGAGCGACTAGCTCAAGATGCAGAGAAAGTTGTAGGATAGGACCACCTACAGCCCAACGTAGACAGAGACAGTCACCTTATCGGTACACTGGATACATGGCTCTTATGAGGAAGTGTGTTGTGACTGAGCCATCCTCTTTCGAGGAAGCTGTGGAGGATCCCACATGGCTAGACGCCATGGTGGAAGAGTATGATTCTATTATCAGAAACAATGCATGGGAGATTGTTCCTAGACCAGAAGGGAAATCAATGGTGGGTTCGAGATGGATCTACAAAGTTAAGCAAGCATCTGATGGGAGTGTGGAGAAGTACAAGGCAAGATTTGTTGCATGAGGCTTTTCACATATAGAGGGGATCGATTATGAGGAGACCTTTGCACGTGTCGCAAGGTATTCTTCCATACAGATGATTCTTGCTCTCTCAACGCAAATGGGATGGCACATTCATCAGATGGATGTGAATACTGCATTCCTCAATGGAGTCATTGAGGAGGAGGTGTACATTGAGCAGCCCGAAGGCTTTGCGGTCTTCAACAGCAAGTCGCATGTGTGCAGGCTCAAGAGAGGCACATCGGGATATGGATCCTAGTACAGACAGGAGGATGTATATTGGACAGGGAGCCCAACGGATGCAGATGTTGACATTAGGTACCATCATATCAGAGATTGTGTGCAGCGGAGGATCATGTTACTTTCATACATTCCAACAGAGGATCAGGATGCTGATATTATGACGAAGGTTCTCACCAAGAGCAAATTCGAATACCACCGAAGCAAGATAGGGGTTGTTGATAATCCATATCTTGTCGAGAGGGAGTGTTGAGATTGCAACAAGATGATGGAGCTTAGTGAAAAGAGTCGCCTTCACTAAGTGGGCCCGCAGGCAAATTATGACGCAAGTTCTATTTTTGGATCATAGCAAGGATGATCACAGCAGGAGTGACCATAGCAGGGATGATCATAGTAGGAGAAATCATAGGAGTGATCATAGCAGGCGTGATCAAAGTCTATTTTTATACTGGCTGTCAAAAATAGAAAAGTCAAATATTATTGTCTTATAATAATATTTAGACTATAAACTTTATCTTATTCTCTTGGAGCAGTTCAATTTGAGCTACAGATGTGGCACATGGAGCTTTCAGAAGGAAATACATTTTCTTTGGGGGTTAGTTGATTTTTTGCATGCATGACTTCAGTTAGAACTCAATCAGTTGAGTTTGGTGGAGTTGATTGTGGAGTTGATGGAGTTGTGTTCAGTTTGACTTGCTTAAACTAGTTGTAATTAGTCTAACTGCAAATAGATTAATGATGAGTTGTTAAACTAATTATTAATGCATAATGCAACTAAATAATACATCAGTTAACTCAGTTGCATGTCAGTGCATGTCCAATTCAACAGGGACAGGTGTTAGAGGATCAGATTGCTATCAGTTGTGACTATAGTTGTGCATGAGGATTTGCACAATCAATGAGATTGAGTTATGCTAATGAGAATTGGCCAATACCAAGTGATTATAGCCTCTGCTCACGTGATTCCCAGTATGAGTGATTTGTTTGAGGTAAATACGAGTTTGTTTCAACCATTCTCATCCATACTTGAACAGGTATTGAGCAGTGGAGGCAGGCAAGCAGTGGAATAGATTTGGAGATCAAATCTGATCTGTATTGTGTGTAACAGGTGGAGATAGTGTTGGATAATTGTGACAAGTATTGACTATTGTAATGTTACATGTTCTCAATCATTAATATACAGATAGTGTGGGGTTTTCAGCGGTAAGATTTCCCCGAGTTACATACTATGTTAATGTGTGCATGCTCTTGATGTTTTATTGTTATTGATGCTGCTATATTGATTATCAACGTAGAGGAGCTTATGTATTGTGTATGTATTCCGTAATAGTACATGATCAAGATAATCTCCATTGAATATGTGTTAAATTATTCAAAATTTCTACAATTATAACTGTTAGTGTAGCCCCTTTATTTTTATTATTGTTCCCATATATGTAGGATTTAACCTTGTAAAGAAATTACCTACAAACGAATTCTTAAAAATAGGAAATATACAATAGAGAGACCATAAAATATAAAATAGATAAACACAGAGATTTTCCCTTAGATCCCAAAACTGGGACTACCAGATTGATTTTTCATTATATTCCTTTCAGAGCTACAGTACATATATATACATGTTTAAGCATCCATAAACCCCAATCCATTTACCCTTGATTAGAACATAACCATAGTTCCATTGACCAGATCTACAAAATAACATTGGTACCAAAACCATGTGTGAAATCCATACACAAGACCATAGGTGGGTCTGCCCACCTAATATAGGGTCCAAAAATAAATAAATCCACAGAGCATTTCCCTAGACCCCTCGGTGAAACCCCTTGTGACCCCCTCACTTCACTTGCTGCAATGAAGGGGGGAATGACTACACCCCCCCCCCCCTCTAACCCCTCAACTTTGTGCATGGGGTTAATAGTGGGAAGAATATAAAACACACCCAACATTCTCCCACTTGTTGTTTTCTTTCCACACAGGGGGTCACTAGAGAGCTTAGCCATTGGTCCAACCCTCCAACACCCATTGTTTCTCTACACCAGGATAATTTTTCAATGCTCATAGACTTTTTCAATGCATCTGTAATATTCTTCAAAGTGTCCACCTTTACGAGCAACACCTTTTTTTCATAAACCATATCCCTCACAAAGTGTACTGAACATCGATGTGCTTTGTATTTGAATGATAAGCAGGGTTATTTTCTATGAAAGTTGCACTTTAGTTATAACATTCTATCCTTATAGCTCGTTGTATTATCATACTTTAACGCAATCTCTACAACCAAACTACTTCCTTTCTTGCATGACTAGTTGTCATGTGTTCTACCTCTATAGTTGAAATTGACACTATAGACTATCTCTTCCTCATCCAACTGACTGCACCTCCGAATAGGTTAAACACATACCCACTTGTAGATCTTCTTTGATTTAAATATCCATCCCAGTCTGCATCAACAAAGCCATGGATGTCTAAAACTCTGTCCAATATTGGTCTTCCTTGGTAGCACAAACCATAATCACTAGTTCCACGCAAATACTTGAAAACTCGCTTCACTATTGTCTAATGCTCCTTCCCTGGTTTTGACGTAAACTTGATCAATACTCCCACTGCATGTGCAATGTCTAGTTTATTATAAACCATTGCATACATTAGGCTACTGACTACACTTGTGTATGGAACACGAGACATGTCCTCTTACTCTTCTTCTATATTCAGACATTGTTCAACAGATAATTTTACACCTACAAGAATAGGAACCTTCAATGGTTTACTGTCTGCATATTAAACCTCTGTAGTAATGTATTGACATACTTCCTCTGGTTTAGCTAGAGATTCCTCTTTGCCTGATCTCATTTAATTTCCATGCCCAAAATATAGTTTGCAGCACCAAGATCTTTCATGTCGAATTTGGCAGACAATTGGGTCTTCAAATCCTGGATAATTCCTTCATTATTTCAAATCAACCACATATCATTGACATATAAGACCAAATAAATAACATAGTCACCAATTAACTTTAAATACAGACAATGATCTTCTTCGCTTCTAGTGAAGCTAAGTTCCTATATATATATATATATATATATATATATATATATATATATATATATATATATATATATATAATATATATATATATATATATATCAAATTTCCGATACCACATCCTTAGTGATTGTTTTAACCCATACAAAGGATTTTTTAACCTACATACCAATTATTTCTTATCGTTCACTACAAAGTCTTCATGTTTCTTCATGTAGATCTTTTCTTCCTGATCATCATGAAGAAATGTTGTATTCACATCCATCAGTTCTACCTCAAAATCAAAAGCAGTAGCAACAAATAAAAGTAATCTAATAGAAGCTACCTTGGAACAAGAGGAAAAATATCACCAAAATCAATTCCCGACACCTGGGAATAACCTTTTTCTACCAACCGATCTTTGTATTTCTCAACATTTCCTTCTACATGCATCTTCTTCTTAAACACCCATTTCCTTCTAATGGGTTTCCTTCCAGCTGACAACTCCACCAGATCCCAAGCCTCATTTTTTTCCAAAGATTCCATTTCATCAACCATGGCCAATTTTTAGAGTTTTCCATCCTCTGAATCTACTGCCTCCCTGACAGTTTTGGGATCATCATCAGTAATAGGTAAAGCAAAATTTGAACAGAAAGCA
Organism: Pinus taeda; assembly: GCA_000404065.3. Lineage (NCBI taxonomy): Eukaryota > Viridiplantae > Streptophyta > Pinopsida > Pinales > Pinaceae > Pinus > Pinus taeda. Next base: position 51,680 of record APFE031738942.1, read on the forward strand.
TATGGACTATACCTTTCTGGGTGCCTTCTTTCTCAAACTAATCTTCTCACAAGCAGAGTTTTTGGCTCTTCATCTTCTAATTCCTTTTTTGTTGTAGAGTCTAATTCTTCGTCCTTTAGCTCAAACTCCAGCTTCTCAAGTTCCTTTTGTAGGACTTCATGTTTGATAACATATTTCACCTCTCTAAACACCATACCTCGATTGTACACAACCTTACTTGTTTTTGCGTTCCAAATCTTATAACCTTTTAAACCATCCTTATACCCAATAAAGACGCACCTTTCAGGTTTACTATCTGTTACCGGGAATAGTGTCCACTCGGAGCTGCTACTCCCACTAAGACTGGTAGCTATCTTAGAAACAAACATGTAACGAATACTTTCGTTTTCCTTTATGAAAAATACATAAGAGTGGAACAAAGGACACCAACCTTAGTCTTGCGCTTGGTTCCTTACTTGATTCCTCTCCTTCTTGATAGATCTTTACTGCTTCCTCTTCGTCTGCCCAGCCTCAAAGAGCACCTGTGGAATCAAATCAGCATAATACTATCGAAGAACAGATATCTATATTCATAAATAACACAGGACCAGATATGTATTAACCACACCAATGCATATATAATCAAACCTACAAGAATATGGAGGAAAACTTGAATAGCTTTATTAATATCAAGAATAGCAAGAGGATTACAACCAATTGTTCTGACCCAACATCATCCTCCAGCAAGAAAGCCCTTCTTCACCTCAATTAAAGCTTAGATCACCCAACACTATGAATTTCACTAGAAAACCAACAGCACTTCTCTACAAGATACAAGATTCCAGCCCCTAACCTTTGGATCTCTATGATGAGGGATCCATATATAGATTATTGTAGGGGGGTGAGTCATCTTATGGGGTTTTGATTAGTGTCCTCTCTCTGATAGTTCTTGATTCCACTTGGAGACTAATGATCTCTTACTCATCCCTGGTCGAAAATAGAGAGGCAAGTGTGAGAGGGGAAGCTTTTGGAAGATTCTATGGTCTTCCACCTCGCAAACTGTCTCTGCCATTTGTCCATTCTCGCCCATCGCATCCTACAGAGGGGCCATCCAATATGCATCATTCCCTTTACACTAGGAAGGTGATATGTATCGCACCCTCTACACTGTGTATTCAGTATGGTCTAGTTTTAACCATTTCTGAGCAATTTTTTGTGGAGAACCTCTGGGAGACGATGTAATTAGCTGACCTTGTTCCTTTAGGTAGTGAAGAAACTCTTTTAGGACATTTATGATTGGGGTTGCAGTGCCCAAAAATGTCTATAACACTATCCAACTTGATTATGTTCTCCTTTGGAACATGTACATATGCATCACAACCAAATACCCTCAGATGTGAAAAAGAGGGTTTCTTGCAAGTCCATATCTCATGTGGAGACTTATCCTCCAACACTAATGAAGGTAATCTATTAACCAAATAACATGCACTCTCCACCACCTCTTCCTAGAATTCTTGTCCTAACCCGGCACCACTGAGTGTGATTATTGCCTTTTCCATCAATGTCTTGTTCACTCTTTTTACAACTCTATTTTGTTGAGGTGTGTATGGAGTAGCCTTCTGCCATGCTATACCACACTTCTTATAGAACTCTTCAAATTCCTTCATGCATAAATCTCCACCATTATCTATTCTCAGGACCTTTATATTCATCTATATTTGGTTTTCCACCAAATCCTTAAATTCTTTAAACATATGAAAGAATTGAGATTCCTTCGTGAGGAAATATATCCATGTATTCCTTGAGAAGTCAACAATAAAATATATATAGTACACATACTTACCTAGTGATGGAATTGACATGGGTCCACACACATCACTATGCACAAGCTCTAACAGTTGTTTCTCTCTCTTAGCACCAAAGGGGGAACTCACTTGATTCTACTTCCCATATACACAATGTTCACAGAAATCAAAATCCAGAGAGAAATTAGACATACCTTCTACCATACCATTACGATGAAGTATTTGAAGGCCCTTCTCTCCAATATGTCCAAGCCTTTGACTCCATAGCACAATCTTTTCTCCAGAGGCCATAAGGTCTTTTGCTCGACTTTCAGAAACCACAAAACGATTGAACCCATCAATAACAATGCTACCCAAAATCTTGTACAAAGTTCCAATTTGAACTTGCCAAATCAATGCCAGTGCTCCCTGGACCATCTTTCAGGCATCTTTCTCAAACATTGTTTTTACATCTACATCATCCATCTTGCTTACATAAATCCAATTTTTGGCCAATGTAGGAATATGCAGAACACCTTGCAACTTCATCTTGAATTTTGCATGACCAGTGATTCTAGCTTTCCTGTCATCCCCTAAGAAGACATCACCACCAACATATTTCTCATACTCATCGAACCACGCCCTATGGGGAGTGAAGTGAAAGGATGCACCTGAGTCAATCAACCATGCCTCATGATCTACATGTGTAATTGAAGAAGAAGCCAAGTAGACATCCCCACCTTCATCTGAGATTTTATTTTTCCTCTACAGAAGTAGCATCATCAGATCCCTTTCCTTTCTCAGGAGCTTTGGATCTACAATCCTTTTTGAAATTCCCTTCCTTTCCGCATTTCCAGCACACCTTTATAGGTTTTCCGAGAGATTTAGATCTCCCTCTATATTTATATCTCCAACTCAAGGACTGTCCTCATCTAGAAAATGCATCTCTATTCTGTCCCTCCATATTTTTTTGTCTCATCTCCTCCGACAGCAAGGGTGAGACTATTTCATCAAACTACAAGGTATTTGTATTGCTACCTATTGCAACAACCAAACTATCCCACGAACTTGGTAGAGAACATAGCAAATGGATGCACTTATCTTCATTTGAAATTTTAATATCAACAGATAACAATTGCCTTACAACAATATTAAAGTCATTCATATGCTCTGTCACCAAGTCTCCATCCTTGATCCTCATGTTATACAACTTTCTCCGTAGGAATAATTTATTTGCCAGAGACTTAGATTGGTACAAAGTCTCTAACTTGTCCCACAATGCCTTTGCCAAAGCTTCGCTTGATACATTCAACAATACTGAATCTTTGATACAAAACCATATTATGTTCTTTGCCTTCCAATCCAAATTCTTCCCATCTTCATCGGACATTGACGTTGGTTTAGTACTTGGATCTACCACAATCCACTAATCTTTATCCATTAGCAGATCGTCCTTCTTGAGTTTCCACAACTCAAAACTATGGCCATTAAATTTCTCGACCTCTATCTTTCCACTTCTTACTATATTCTTTCACCACAAGAATCGATCCCGCAGATCTCTCGCTAATAGGGTCTAGCACAGGCCTAAGCAAGACCCCTCATCAGTAAAGGCGTCCCCTTGAAGCTAAAATAGCTCTGATCCCAAATGTAGGTTTTAACCCTGTACATAAATTAATTTCACATAAATTCTTAGAAACAGGAAATATACAATGGTGAGAGGATAAAATATAAAGTAGATAAACACAAATATTTTTCCCTAGATCCCAAAACCAAAAATACCAGATTGATTTTTCATTATATTCCTTTTAATGTTACAATACATACATACATACATACATACATACATACATACATACATACATAGATATATATATATATATATATATATATATATATATATATATATATATATATATATATATCCATTAACCCTCGATTAGAACATAATCATAGTTCCCTTGACCGGATGTACAAAATACCATAGGAAAAAAACCATGATGCCTAAAACCATGTGCGAAATCCATACAAAAAACCATAGGTAGGTCGGCCCACCTAATATAGGGTCCAAAAAAAAAATTCCCATGGCATTGTGCCTGGCGCAACAAAGGGGGTATTGGTCGGCCCCCTCTAACCCCTTGACTTCACACCTGGGCTAGTTGTGGAAAGAATATAACACACACCCAACAATATAATCCCCATATTGTTTTTGTTGTTCCACATAGAAGCCCACTATTTTTATTGTTGTGCCCTTACAATATTATTGTTATATAGCCTCTGATTATATTGTGACTCCTTAGACTACTATATATACCAAGAAGGTCGTGTCATTTGTATCATCCAAGAATTGTTCATTTATGTAATGTAAAGGAGGTCTTGCCCTCAAAGAGACTAATTTTAAAGTCGTTGATCTATCTTTTATTTTGTTTTGTGATTTGGTTTCATAAAAAATTAGATAATGTTTCTTTGTGCCTTTACTTCTCCGTTCTTGTATTTTTCTAACTCTTAGGTCTTCTCTTTTAATGTTAAAACTAATTCACCAAGGACATATTCCTTAACCTCATTTTTAGTGAGTGTTAAGTCAATCCTCTTCTTCCATGCTATGAGGTTTTCTGACCCAACGAGCCTTTTGATATCATTGCAGAATGTAGCCATATGATCTATATATTGAGACATAGAAGACAATATAACACTTAATTTCCAACCAAGAGTCCTCCCTTCTAGTTATCTTGATGCTTTCAAAACCTTCAAGGGGATTTCTTGTTAAAATTGGAAACTAGGGTCAAATTTCACTTTGGAGAAATCATTTGATGGAGAATATGATTTCATTGAATTCCTCTTTTCAAGAGGACCAAAATAGACATAAATAGCAATAAATTTGGACAAGGGAAAGTGTGTTTTTGAATTATAATCCCAAATGTGCATATTTGATTAGCTCAACCCTAAAGAAAATTGGACACCCTTGTAAGGCTATAAATAAAAGTAACCTCTACCTCATTTTGACATCATCATGGATCATTCTTCTATTCTCTTTCTTGTTTTTGGCTTCCATAGGTCCGAGGAAAGTTCGCGGAGAAATGGGTTTGCTCGAAGGTGAAATTGCAGGGTATGAAGCTCGTACGTATTTTTCTAAGGTTTTTTTTCTCAGTCTCAAGCTTACCAAAATATATATATCATTGGTCGCTAGCTTGCAAGCTCAAGGGAGCAAGTGAAAGCCTTGATTCACTCGCATGCCCACTTCCTCCTTGCGGTTGGCACCTAAAGTTGTAGTTTTCTATTGACCGAAGTTTTTGCTCATTGACCGTAGTGTTTGATAGTTGACCATAGCTAGTGATAGTTCATTACAAGATTTTCAATTAGTTTTTTTTAGTATTAGAATATTTGGGTTCATCTAATGGATATTGTTTAGTTGATTTTTTATGGATTGTTGTATGGATGAAGATATGGATCATTGTGCTCTATTTTGCTTAATCATTCAATGACAATCTAATAAGAAGAATAATTTGAAAGGGTTTTCCCCAGAATGGGTTTTTCCTAGGTCTTTGACCAGTCCTGGTGTCTCTATGTGTGAATTCTTATCTTCTATTATTCCTTTATGTTCCGCTACATTGATGATGATATTGTTCTTTTTTGTAAGTTGCATTTGCTGCTGAATAATGATGTAAATTTGAATAATGTTATGATGTCATGGGGTGAATTTAATGTGTAAATGCAAAGCAAAGAATAATATATCAATAAGAAAAATTAACATGGTATCGAAGTTGGGTTGAATAAAAGCCATTAGAGATCACCCCTATGAATACACCTTTGATGGAAGCATGAGAAGATGGAGGAGACCTAAAATAATTCTAGGGTTTGAAGGAAACCCTAGGCAATTTGTGTATTAGGTTTTTATGGATATTATGAGATTAAGATTTGATAGAAACCCTAGATTATGGAAAATATTTGAGATATGAAATCTAGAATCCCTATCATGGTCACTGTGAAGATGCTCAAGCACTTGTGATAGATTTCATGTAGCCCTAGATGGGATAGTCTCTATTAGGTCTAGTTGTTGATAAAGTTGATGGAATTATTGAAAGAAAATGAAAAATGATGACTCTTGAAGGTTAGTTCGATAAGGATATGGTCACCTCTCATGGAAGATAAGTGCTTTTCAATTTCTGGTGCTCTTTTATGTCTTTACTTTTATTAGATATCATTTTTTGTGATTCAACTACATTAATATATGACCATTTCCATGAGAGGTAGTCGTAACTAACTAATTTCTCATGATTTTTGAATAGTCCACTTAGCACTCATTGCATCAAGTGATGCTCACAGGGGTGAAGAAGTGGGATTGAAACTAGTGAAACGAATCACATAGTGTCAATCATCACTTCCAGGGCTTGCACCCAGTAACCAAGACTTCCCAAGAGGTCTTTACTTTTGTTTAGAATTATTGATTTTCTTATTGTTTTTATTATTACTTATACTTCTTACATGTATATGTGAGTATTTTGATGCCTCTAACTTCTTGATGAGATGTGATAAGTGGATCCTTCATGAGGATCATCTATGATGTAGAAAAATATGTCTAATGTAGGAAGAGAAGAACTACAATTTTCCATGACAAAGAAGTTGACAAAGTGCTCCCATTGCCAACGTCAAATAAGAAGGTGCATAGGTATCTGAATACTACAAGGTATGTATGGTGTATTGTTTTAATGTTATGTCTCATTTGAAATATTGGATGTCAAGGTAAGCCCTAAGATATGATGAGTACATCACCTTCATAAATGGATCATGTATTCATATGAAAGTAATTTTGATCCATGGCTCCTATGATGAAATTATGCTCTTGGTAGTCAACAAGTATCTTAACTTTTAAACATAATGAAATTCTTGATTCTATGAAGCTACTTAATATTGATCTTTGATATATTGTTATACTTGATGTTTGGCTAACATTTATCATTTTGGATATCTTGATCCCATAAAGAAGACTAGCACCTTGATTCTAATAGATGATAAATTGATACTATTGATAATGAATGTGATAAGAATGGTAACCATGATGATAGAAATGTAACAATGAAATTGATATTCATGATCTTCTTGTTGACTGTGGTTATTTTTTTTTAGCTTAGTAATTATGACAAATGGTAAAATTGAATGACCTGACTTGATGAAAGTACTATTTTGTTCATGATACTTGAAGTATGATGTTACACCTATCTACTTCCCTAATCATAAGACTCTAACTTTTGAAAAAATTTTGATGCCGTGTTCATACATGACGATGAAGTAGTTGATGTTGACATGTTATGACCATGATGAATATATGTTTTAGAAGATGATATATTTTAGTTACATGATCTAATATTTCTACTAATGCATGATAGTATTATGATATAAGACAGATTTATAATGTAAATAATAATGGTTGACAGGGATGCCCATTCAAAGGGAGAATATCTCCATAATATCCCTACACTTATTATCATTTTCATTATATATATAAGATGCTTTATTTTTTAAGTAATATTTATGGACATGAATAGACAAATATCTGATATTGTTCATCTGTAGCAAAGTTTTGGTCTAAGAAGAAAGAGTTTTCCTTACTCTTAGCCTCAACTGCATAGAAGAAGGCCTATGAGTGTGTTTATGCCTGCAGGAAACAAAAGTGAAGCTTTCTGCACGAAATCAAAAGTTCACTTGAAGGATGCTAGTCCTACAGACATGGAGCTCACAACTAAAAGTTCTATGAGCATGGAAGGTTGAATATTTGACTTACTATAGGGAATGTGAATGTGTTGACTAAAATTGTGTTTGCAGAGTACCAGAATATGTGTATCAATATGTCATTATCATTTAACCATTGAGTCTTATATGTGACAGTATTAGATAATAGTTGCAAGGGTTTGACTAGATTTGGCTCATTGATATAGATGAGAAGTGTTTGGAGTTTTCACATGATGCTTAATAATGATTTATAACTTTTACTTGATGTTGAGATATGTTTTGGGATGTAGATCTCACTGTGATAGCAATTCTGGGTTTTGAACTGATGACTAATGATTTGATTTGATGATTGATGATTTTCTTTGATAACAATGCTATATGGGAATAATGAATTTTAGTGAATTGTATTGGTATTCAATAGATATTTTATGTTAGCATCATTATGTTTGACACATTTATTGAAGTATAAACAATGACTGAGTATGAAACAATCTCACTATGAATAGATGAAACTTGTATGAATGAAACTTATATGACTTTTCCTTGATGTATCCATTAATATTTAGTATCAGAAATTATTCATGCTATGATCATGAGTATGGCTTGATACAATTTGATTGGATAGTGATTGGTAAACAAAAAGTTGTTGTAACTTGACATTTGGATATGAGCTCTAATGGTGACTTCGTCCAAAGAATTTGTTAAAGTGATATTGATGAGTTTGATATTATTTTTCATCTAGCATCGTAACTTTGATAATCTGACTTAGTTGATTTGATTGCGTATTATTGATTTGTGTAACGCTAAACATATTTCTTTGGTCAAATGTTATGTTTTCAAAAATCATTTTATGAAGCAAGCTCCTCAATCTTGTTATACCTGCATTGACAGTTACCTCGTGAAGCCAAGATGATGTGTCAATTCAAACCTCTACTTCAAAAGTGATCCAGGGTATGGATTTGATTTTGGTTTTATATACTGATGGTCTATTCTTGATAGGAAATGAGCCTCTTATGTTCAAAGTAAGAGGGAAATGGCCTCTAAAGGTCAAAATGAAGAATCATGGCATGATGTATTACGTCCTGAAGTTGGGAAAAGAAAATATTAGTGAAGTTATTAAAGAAAGTGGAAATGCAAAAACTTGGACACTCTGATCAAATTTCAAAAAGTTATGAAAAGATATTATTGAGCCTAACTTAGCAACTGATAGTTGATTGAAGAATTGATGTTCCATGTCAACACATGTCTGTATATTATGAGTCAATGCATGATTGAGCCGCTTCATATACATTGATTTACCGATGAGCTCACTTTGATATATTAGCATGACATAATATACTTTTGGTATGAGACATTCTTCCCCTGACATGTGACTACATGGATGTACTGATGTTGTTTGGGATCTTTGTTTACGAGATAAGTGCATTTGGGTGTAGCCTTAGTAGAATATATGCCATGATGTTTTGGATGAGAATTATGTAGCTTTAAGCATGACCAAGGTTGAGTACGATGTTGCTAGCATGGCTAGCTGTAAGGAAGGATGAAGAATCTCATTGGAGAGATGTTTAAGCATGTTCTAGATATGACATGGATACATTTGGATGACAAAGAGTGGGAACCAATTGGAAAATAATTATGTATATAGATGGGATTGATATGCCTTCATATATTGAGATAGTGCTACTCTACGATACAATCTTAGGTTTGTGGTTATTGCCTTCGTGAGAGGGAGGATGAATATGGTATCCTTTTTGTGATATATATATTTTTGTTCTAATATGATATTTGATTTGATGTCTTGTATGAACAAGAGATATATTTTATTGAGACATGATGATTAATAGATATTATAATGATGATATGTTGTTGATCTACATAGAGCATATCTGATCAAGGACATCGAGCCAATGCTTCCCCCCTGTTTGAGCTCCCAAAGTGTGGAATTGAGATGAAGAGATCCTGGGGTTGAGGGATCTCTGAATATTAGGGTTGTAGACTTTTCTCCCCTATATGTTACCCACAAGGTTTGAGATGTTGCTCCCATATATTGGTCTTTGTAGAGTATACTCCAGTTGGCATCCTACCCACACGTCATGCTTGTTGGGATTATCCCTCCCGGTCTGGCCAATAGGTTGAGGATGTTTGGGGCATGTGATCTTTATCTTTTTCTAAGTCAGGTATCTAGCCCAAGCTCATATTATGATGAAGGTTTTTTACCACATGACTCTTGAGGGTCATTGTTGGGAAGATCAGTGGGCAATAGGATGGGTTGAAATGTGCTCCACTATATCACTTATTTCTCGATATGGGGTTGTATATTCTTAGCTACCTCATGAGATTCTGAATTGATATTAAGATCCCTGATGTTGTTCTGGATTGAGCTAATCTTTGTGACAGGTTGTAGGATTGGTCTCACTGCTGGCAAAGATTCTGGGTGGTAGCCATGCCTCCCCGATGGATAGAGGGTGATATATTGAGCTCCCCTTCAATGTCAAACTATTGTTTTAGATTCGAGAAAGTTTAGCATATCAGGAAGGACAATCAAGATACAAGCAAGAGTAAGCAAGATATGAATGAAGATGAAGAGTGACAATACATGATGATGATATACTTGATATTGGATATGATTTGATGACAAGATACACATGATATGATGCAGGTGGAATTCTCCTTAGATGAGAAGGAGTTTTAAAATTGGAATCTAGGGAAAAATTCCACTTTAGACAACTCATTTGATGGAGATTATGATTACATTGAATTCTTCTTTTCGAGAGGACCAAAATCGACCTAAAGATCATCAATTTGGATAAGGGAAAGTGCAGTTTCGAACTATAAGACCACATGTGCATATTTGATCAGGCCAACCCTAAAGTAAATTGGAGATCCTTGTAAGGCTATAAATACAAGTGGTCTCTACCTCATTTGGAAATCATCTTGGATCATTCTTCTAATCTCTTTACTGCTTTTAGCTTGCACGGGTCTAAGGAAAGTTCGTGGAGAAATGGGTTCAATTGATGGTGAAACTGCAGAGTCTGAAGTTCGCTTGTATTTTTCTAGGGTTTTGTTTCTCAATTGCGGGATTACCAAAGGATAGATTCAATTGGTCGTTGGATTGCAAGCTCTAGGGGGCAACTAAAATCTCCCACTTGCTCGCATGCCCACTTCCTCCATGCGACTAGGACAAAATTTTTTATTTTTCTATTAACCGAAGTTTTCACTCGTTGACCGCAGTGTTCAACAGTAGACCACAAACAGTGACAGTTCATTACAAACTTTTGAATCATGGTTTTTGAGTATAAGCATGCTTGGGTTCATCTCATGGATATTGTTTAGTTGATTTTTTGCTAGATAATTGTATGGATGATGATATCGATCATTGTAGTCTCTTTTGTTCAATCATTCAATGAAAATCTAACTAGAAGAAGAATTAGAACATGTTTTCCCCATACTACATTTTTCCTTGGTCTTCGACCAATATTTGTGTCTCTATGTGTGAATGATTTTCTTCTATTGTTCCTTTATGCTCCACTACATTGATGATGATATTGTTATTTCTATATAGTTGCATATGTTGTTGAATAATGATGTAAATATGGATAATTTTATGATGTCATGGGGTGAATTTAATGTGTAAATGAGGAAATGAAATTACTAAAGCAAATAAAAATATAGCCCTAAGAAAACTTAACTACCCTAGAATGATGACTTTTAGGATGCCTTCAACAATGGTGTCTTTGAACAACTTCAAAGAGTGAATGATGATCCCAAAATTCCTTTATGCTTCATCTTCTTCAAGATGATGCACTAGAGAATCTTCAATAAGAACTTGTCCTTCCTTCCTTCAGTGAGAGCTTGATGATGAGGTCTTTTTCAATGAAGGCAAGATGCAATTCTCTTCCTTCTAGGTGAATAGATCTTATTGTAATTTGTTTGTGTCCTTTTGCAAATGATTCCTCTCAACAAGCAAACCGTTCATGACGATCTTCTCGCTGCCTTCACTTGTTCACCATTGTTACACATCATTTTGTTACAATGAAGAAAAAGACCCTAAATCTAGAGTTCTCACTATCTGATGAACTCTTTTCAACATTCCCCTAAAAATATAGAAAAAGAGGCATTCTAAGAAATATAAGAATCCTGGATTACATTGTTGAAAACCCTAATTTCAACCCTCATTGTACCTTTCCTATTGTAAAGGTGTGATGTTCCACTTGTAACTATTAAAAAAACACAATGATCAACGCAGTTTGTTGGACCAAAAAGTGCAATGACAACTGTACATGGGTAAAAATAAAACGTAAATTCTAGAAGCCTTGTTCAAGAATCTTCTTCAAACTGAATGAACTCGAGTCTGCAACTATCAGAGCATTATTCCAACTTTGATGGATCCCATCCCACTCATTATGGATCCTATCTCCTCTCATTATGGATGTCACCCCTTCAAAAGTGGATTTACAACCTCTTCTCTTCTCCTATAAATACAGATAAAACCAATGAGGAGGGGGTTGAATTTTAGAATTTCTAACTTATGCACTTATGTGGTTGAAGTGAAGTCTCATCACACTAAAGGGAGGAATGGATAATAGTAGAAGGAGACTTACAACATCAAGGTTTGGGTTGTAACCTTTCCTTTTCAATTATTTAATACAAAGTATACTATTTTTCTCACATTATGTGTTAAGTATTTACATGTATGATTCAAAATTCCTTGATATTATGATTAGTTAATACTTGAAGCTTTTATATATTATATGTTGCGATCCTTTGTATGTTTTTGTTACTGCATTTTCGAGCTTTAGGGATCAAAAGTGGAACGAGATCTCAAGCATAGAATAACTACTTCATTAATCACTTGAGTATTATTCAAGTATTTTCTAGAGAAAAGATAGCGTACATTGTTTTGGGTTGTTCTATATTTGATCATTGATTCTAGGGAGATACCTCATTTCCACAAGAGGTATTTATCCAATAACAACCTTAGCTCTGATACCATGTTGGACAATGCAATGGGGCAACTATTAATTCAAATTATTCTTAACCTTAATAATTGGGTGTGAACTTTAGTTATCTTCTTCTGTTTATTTATTATGTCTTTTCATCAAACAATTATAAAGAAAAAGGACACAAGTATTAGGCTCACAGCCAAGGGAGAACTGAAAAAATTATCTTATCTTCTTATAGAATTTTCTTCAAATGAGAAAACCAATACCCAAAGCACTAGACCAAGTCGTCCTCCAAGCACCAAGTTAGCCCTCTAAGAATCCCTTCCAATTAGGTCAAATATCAACCAAGACAACAAGAGTCAATCCTACTTCAACCAGTTTCTAGTTTCAACTTCAGACCCTAGCTTTGACCTACAACTTTGACCTGCCACTTTGACCTACAATTTCGACCACGTCGCTGTTGTATAAACTCCATCTTCTTTGCATGTATGATAGAAAATAGCCCAAAAAACATATTTTTCTTCTTCTCCTTGACTTCTCCATGCTTCCTTAATGTTCACTCTAGTTTTCTAGATGTTTTTAGATTTAGAACAAACTTTTTCTGGAGATATAAAATTAGTGATCAAATGCGGTCGAATCTAGTTCTATTTACAGGATTTTGATGAGGTGCAATACCATTATTTTTGATGACCTTTTATTGGAAAAATATTGGAAAAAAACCTTTTGTCAAAGGTTTCTCATTTTATTTAGCTTCTATTCCACAAAAAAATGATAACATGAGATAAATTAGTTACATGAGGCTTTAATGGACCATCTCTCTATTATCTTCATTATATTATCTTTGAAAATGTGGAACATTTATTTATTCTATGTAAATACTCTGAAACACTATGGTGTCAAACAACCATACTATTCTAGAAAACGGATAGAGACAAGGCCAACATTCTTGACACAATAATATTCTACAAATCAACTCCTTTTGCAAATATTATTCTCAATAAGACCTTACCTTTTCTTTCTAGCCTCCTCCTCTTGTTGTTATGGAAAGAGCACAAGAAAAGAATCTTTAAAGATTCTAGCTCCTCCTCATATTCTCTTAGGAGCCATATTTTACTCAACCTTCATGAAACTGTCCTTTAACTACCTTGTTCAACTACCAATAGGGAAGCTTCAATGATAAAATCTTTCATTATCATAAATTTGCAACTTCCTTAGGGTGTAAATTCCATCCCACCATTCTCTTTATGCCTCTCCTTCCACCTCTCTAGATCATTGGTCATATCCTTCGACTAGCTTCTTCAAACTAAATTTCAATGGGACCTTGAAAGTTAACCTAGGCTCAGTTGGTTTTGGGGTATCTTCAAGGACGAATTTGTGACCATCTCTCACATATTTGTAGGCTTAATGGGGGTGAACAACAATAATGAAGTAGATTTATTTTTTGTAGGAGTTTGTTTAATGCCATCCATTAAAGACATAATCATTAATCTCTACATTGAAAGTTATTCTTCACTTGTTATCTCACTCATTAGAAGGCTCTCTCACTGGTCCTCTCTTAGGAATAACTCCCATAGATGGTATTTAGAATGTTATTTATCTTAGGTAGCAATGTCACTTTTATTAATTCTGGTAGACTTGACCTCCCATGTGAGGTTCAATGGAAATCAGGTAATGGATAGATTAGCAAAAAAATGATCTTCAAGTATTTCCATACTCTTCAACAACAAATAGGAAACACTTTGGACTCCTCCATTAAAGGAGGCTTGTATAGATTTAGTTGATGAGGACAATTCCTCCCGGGGGGTGATTAATGAAAGGATGTAGGTTGTGGGCACAGACCCATCATTACCATAGGAAATGCTTGTGGCCAACATGGCCTTATCGCAAGAAAGGGTCATTAACATTAACTTGTGCATGCATTAAGTTTTATGGTTTCTCATTATTGCACATCAACGGAAGGTCTCAATTCCGAAGAGTTCACTTGTTTTGATGCTCCTTGTTGTTATGTTTTCACAACATCTTCTATCCATCTCTACTATGGACATTCTTTGTGAGCAACCTCTCTTGAAGACCGTCCCTAATCACAACTTCTACTCCTTCCTCTCATTCTCTTCTTCATTCATTAAATGGGGGAGGTTTCAAATCTATTAGTTGCCTCGAGAGGTCTCAAAGTATTCTCTTGGTTTCATTCTCTTAGACCCTTTGTTCTTTATCATTTAACCTTTCATCTCGCTTCCTTCCCTCAATCACCATGCCTCACCAATGCATGAGATGTCACAATGTTGGTGAAGGGCAACGTTGTTTGGGTGTTGCAAAAGTTAAGTTTCCTACCAATATTTTGCTTTCCTTTATCTCAAGCAAACTACTCCAGCATTGAAACTCAAGTTCAATGTTTTGGAGGAATATATTCAGTAGGAGCATCAAAGTCAATAAGAAATAGAAATGCTCAAAGAGATTATAGTTTGGGTGGTAAACATCGAGCACATCTGAGGCTCAAAGAGCCAATACTGCTTCATGTTAGACCTATACTAGTACTTGAAGATTCTACTTGGCAAGGTTATGTTCGAATGCCATTAGAAGGTTATGTTCGAATGCCATTAGAAGTAGGATAAAATGTTGACAAAACTTTAGAGGATTCAACCACACCTGGTTTACATTGAGGGATTATTGTGATAAATTTTCGTTAGAAACTCGTCCTCCTAATCACTAGATACCTCATTAACACTATGTTGTACTATACTTTATGTTAACTAGAAAAGTAAATTACATTACTAGTATTTGCTTTAGCACTAGCCTCATACTTGCAAAAACATCGTGCTTCTATTTTCTTGTGTGCACATGCATGGGTATCTCCACCATGTGACGTACCCTCCTTTACTTGCTCTAATTTCCATGGTCTCCCGATCGACTTTTGGATTATTAAACCCTGAGAATTTAGCCGGGCTCTACGGAGGCTAATGTTTTTGGTCTGAAACGAAGTGTTTTGCGGAGAGTATTTACCGGCGGTTGCTGGACTCCATTGCCGGCGGCCCGTTGCATTCGTCCATTGTTTTCGGACTATTGCTGGTGCTTTTGGCTGGCTCATCAGTCCAGCGTTGAGCCCCAGACTCCTTCCTCTTTGCACTGGGAAATATAAAGTACGTGTGTTGCATCTTCTAGCATATGCAACACACCTCTGGTTAATTCTCGACCTCTGGTTGGCTTAGGTTAATTCTCGACCTCTGCCACGAATATCACATGTTTTGATTTTCATTAGAACAACTCTGTTTAATTTATCTAAAGCCGTAGGATCTATGAGGGCTTTTGTTTTAACGCTCTTTGTTAAATTCGGAGGTCTTGCTCAACCCGCCGACAAGAGAAAACATATATCGCACTCTGGTTTTGTAGGTACGGATTTAGGAATTCGACACATCACAGAGGATTTGGGAGGTTTTAAAGGTATTTGGGAAAATATAAAGAATGAGAAACAGCGTTGTCTAACTAGGTAACAAATTTTGAATTTCTCGCTGAAATGTGGTGAAATTTTCGCTAAGAAAATTGATTTTAGGAGTTTTAAAATGATTTTTTAAGGTAAAAATAAGGTGTTCAAAATTTTAAAGCTCGATAATTATAATATAAATTTTCAAAAATTTGCTGGAGATTTTCTCAAAATCATTCCAAAAATTACCACAAAAATTTCCTAAAATCATTCCAAAATTCCAATTATTTTAGCACCAAATTCGTAAATTCATGATTAGTGATAAGAAACTAGGATAAAGTAAATATTAATCATTATGTTCTAAGTCATTGCATGTGCTTAATATTTTTCGTCATAAAAGTTTTTGAAAAAAAAACAATGAAGAGGGCCCATTGTTTTTCTTTACGTTGGTAGAATTATTGCGTAGATGGGTGGAAGCTTTGACCAACAATAGGAACACATGTCAATTTTTTTTGTTTGTGGATGTTCTTGATAATCCACAGCAAGGGCTAACCAGCCTGTCATAGGGCATTAAATGTCTTGGTACATGCCTGCTGTATAACAATATAATACACTGTCATTTTCAATTTATGTAGCCACCAAGGCAGTGTGTTATATTGTTATACAGCATGCATATACCAGGGCATTTAATGCCCTATGGCAAATTAGTTAGCCTTTACCCATAATCCACAAGCATTTGTGCTGAATCTGTTTTTTTTCTCAGTTAACCTAATTTTAATTATGACCATGATTAATCAAACCTTATATGTGTATATAAAAAATTTATTGGACGAACATTTAATGTTATGAATTGGCATCACATATAATTGTGTTCGCTTTTACATCATGTGGACATTAGACATACACATACTGTTGCAAAAAGTTCGTTTCTTTTGGATGCAAATCTATACATAGTATAAATGGGCACACAGCTTTAAGTGGATTATATTTTATAAATGAACTTTCGAGGATGGACAATACCTATCGAACGGTTGGCGTTATTACTGAAATCAATATACGTAAATCGCATAATCATTAAAGCGGCCAAATCCCTGAGTATTGTCAGTGTCCTGCAATCATTGCATGCAGCAACACGATGTTGTATTATTGACATAAAAATATATATTTTATTTCGATCTCATCTAAACTTTAAGTTGTCTTCAGTCATAATTATGATAATTATGGTGTTATGTGTCATTATGTTTTCTTGCAATCATCGCATGCAGCGACACGATGTTGCATTATTGACATAAAAGTATATGTTTTATTCTAATGATATTTAAACTTTAGAAGTTGTCTTGAGTAATAATTATGATAATTATGGTGTTATGTGTCATTATAAAGCTATTTTTATTTTAATGTTATTTAAATTTTATAAGTTGTTTTGAGTTATAATTATGATAATTATAGTGTTACGTGTCATTATAAAACCTAGCTAGGTATAGTGAAGGTATTTTTTTTTAAATTGATTAGTTTAGACATTGTCTATCTTTTTCATTTTCATTTGATATTTTTTATTATTTTGACATTTGTTTTGTTTTTTTCATTTTTAATTAAATTAGTTAATTAAAAAAAATGTTATATGAACAAGTGTCGTATGACATGATTTATGGTTTTTTGGCATGTAGTATTGATAATCCATAGTAATGGCCCATGATATTATAATAAAGTCTATTTACAAATTAAAAATCTCCTCGATAAACTAAGGATAAATATATTTAATTAATTTTTAATATCTGAATTAAAATTAAGTTTGGCTTTGAAAAATAATAATAATGATGATGAATAACTTAAAATTTTTAAAGATTATGATTAAATTAGATATTAAATTTGATATATTATGAAATTTTCATATATATTATATATATATATATATATATATATATATATTATATATATATATATATATATATCCCTTTATATTTATACTTTGTTAATATGAAATTGAGATTTATAATTTCCCCATTCCACATACAAAACAAATATATGTAAAATAAACAATTCAATAATGTGAAGATTTTCCAAACTATAAATGATTAGTATATACTTAGTAGGTACTCCTTGAAATCAAGAGTCAGGAGTGTTTACTTATTGTTTCAAATTAAAGATGGGAAAATGTTTACTCACTCATTATTAAAGAAAAGTAAAGCATAATAAAAAATTATTAACCATGTTAAAATTCAAGTGATGGAAAAATTATCACATCAATTAAATATCTCACTTTTATTTGAACTAAATATTTTCATTTAAAAAGATATTATAATTATTTTATTTTTTAAATATAATTATTTTATATATCATAAATAAGAATTAAATATATTCATTTTTAGGATGTGGTTATGGAGATTCATGTTCAAAATCCATGATACCTATGGTGTAGTGGGGAAGAGAGACCTTAAATTAAATTTGATTTAAACAAGCCATTTTCGTCATGGCATTTTACACTATTAAGCTAGCATATTAATAAATATGATAATATTTACATTAAATTATTTATTTTTAAAGATTTCCTTTACGTGTGTAAGGGATTTTTTAGGTAGAATTATGTAAATTATTTCATTGAAAATTTAACGAGATTTAATTTCGTTTTTTTTCATCCAATTTATAGCTAGATCATAACATAACCTAATTTTTTTTATATAACAAAAAATATCAAAATTTTTCGTCAAGTTTGTATCGAAACTTCGACTTTGGGGATTCTTAAGATAACTCCTACACAAAATTGCTTTAACTAATTTAGATAAAGTCCCACCTTAAAGTTATTGGGTACTTTTTTTGTTTAGGAATTGTCATCTTTGACATAAAGACTTCTTAACTACGATTAACTTACATGGTCACTTGTTATCTCGGGACTCACAGGAGTTGTGGAAAGGCAACCGTAATTACTTATGGAAAGATGAAAAAGAAAGAAAGAAAATTTTAACATCCACAAGGCTAAAGATAGCTTATGGGACCACTTTTAGAGTGCAAAACTTGAAAAAAAAATCTGCACCTCAAGGGATTTAATCCTCTTCAAAATGGATTTATATTGGTTCTATATATGCATATAACATGTGTAACTTTTCATTTTTAAAACTGCATTTTTGAATGCATAAATGGATACAATGCATTGAAAGTTTACTTGGACACTTGGATTGTGTAAAGTACACCACATAAATTTGCAATTCCAACAAATCTTTTCTAGACAAAATTTAAATTTAAATTTAAAACTCGAATTAATGGCTCCAAATTAATTTAAAGTTTTTAAAAGGAGATAGCTAAAATTCAAAAACAAGCCCTCTTCTTTATGTTCATTGCAAAATATCATGGAATCTGAAGGTTGCTCGAGTGAAAGATGCTCTTTATTTAATCCCATTATCAACACACATTAACATTAGTAATTTCCTCTGTACAATTACATTTCTTTTTTGTGAGTGCCCACCAAGATCTATGGTAATGTTTCTCCTCATTACCTTGCATGTTATAGCTTGGATATAATATGTATATAGGTTTTGACATAGTAGTATGATTGGAAAAAAATGATTTAGCCAGGTAGTTCGAACAACATCTATCACCAATACCTATAGTAATGTTTCCCCTCATTACCTTGCATGTTATAGCTTGGATATAATATGTATATATGATGTTGGCATAGTGGTATGATTGGAAAAAAATTATTTAGCCAGGTAGTTCGAATAACATCTGTCGCCAAGACCCATGTTATAGCTTGGATATAATATGTATATAAGATTTTGACATACTAGTTTGATTGGAAAAAAAATGATTTAGCTAGGTGACTCAAACAACATCTTTTAGAAAAATATCGACACAAGTCTGAGACTATTGCATGTTTGAACACATTTCCTCCCCTCCATCTTCCACCCTTTAGGTTGTTGTCTTTCCTTTGCTGCAACATTTTTGCAATAACATCATAGACATCTTCAATTCCTTCGGTGTACCTTTGCACCTTTAGGGGCAATTGCTAGTCATAGTGAAGGTGTCCCTTGAAATATATATATATGATGCCGGAGCATCCAACTCCAAGGAGACAAAAGGTGGTTGACTAACTCATGGAGGGAACCAGGTTAACGGAGGGAACCAGGTTAACAGAACTTGTCATTCATTTTAAATTCTCTTTATTATTTTGTTTTATTTCCTAGAAGGTCATTTAGAGACCATGGTAATTGAAAACTGTATCTTGTTTTTAAGTTTAGAAATTAGTTAACCATAAATTAGTCTTTAGTACAAGAAACTGTTACACAGTTAGGATAAATTCTGGTAAGCAGTTTAACTGAAAGTGGGAGCAGTTACGCTACCCAGATGTAAAACAGAGAGCAAAGGACAAAAAAAAAAAGACTCTCTCTCTTGGAATGAAAAAAAGGACAGATACATTTCCTCTAAAAAGAAACAAAACTATATTGTTTAAAGAACCACTGTCACATAAATATATTGTTACTATTTCCTGTAGTAACATTTACTACAAGAGGGCTATAACAGGCATAGCTATAACAGGCATACTGTAAATTATTCGATTGATGTTATTTTGCTTAAGCAATCATTGTAGGTCCTGTACAGCAAGCATGCGAATGTGAAACAAAATATTGAGCAAATACTGGAATTAACAGACAACAAAGAGAAGGCGCTGCTACGGGGAGCCATCCCACGCAGAGAAGAGCAGACTAACAACAATCGATATCACATTAAATAAGGTACAAGCATATCAAACTTAAATGTTTTCCATAAGATTTATAAATGCTGGATATACAGTCTACAAGAGATTCATTTAATGAAACCCTTATAAACAAAACGCACCATAAGTCTCTGAACCTAGAACGCTCATTAAGCTACTATTCCTTTATCATTAAAGTCATTGTAAGAAACAAGAAAAGCGATTAAAGAAACCCACGGAACCACAGCAACAAGACGGACCAGGTCAATTACAGGTCAAAACGACAGTCATTATATATATAACGGTCCTCAGGAGAAAGGAAACAATTAATATAGTTCGTTTACAAACCAGAAGCGTGAGCAATAGATACATAAAAACCCACAGAGTGCGGGCACATTTAGTGAACGGAGCCGAGTTCATTAAATACAGAAATCTACAGATTGTTTAGAAAAACTAGCAAACAGAGCTGAACTCATTTCATACACAAACCCTCAGATTATTCACAAATTTAACAAGTAGGCCCGAGTTGGACAAGACCCTACCCGTTACACCAAGTTGGAAGGGGTTTTGGGCTGCATCCGTAACGCACAGGGAACATGAGCCATGGTGGCCAACCGCCCAAGCAACTTGCACAAACATATGGACATGGGTTAGCATTTGAGATAAGAGAAACGATAACAAATATCTGTAAACGAACATAGGCAACCGCATTGGATTTTTACCTGAGTTTGAAGAGAGGCATTGCAAACGACCGATGCCACAACCTGAAGAGCAGAGGAGCGGATCTGTTAGACTCTGAAAGAGGTGGAGAAGCAGGGTTTAACATAGAACCCTAACTTACCTTGTAACCCGGATTGAGGCGGAACGACTCGCTGGAGTTCAAACCAAGAGAACCCTGCCATAATTACCGAGGTGAGTTAATAGAGTGAGAATAAACTTTGTTGCAGCAGAAAATAACCAGAGAAACAGTAAGTTAATCGAGTTACAGAGTGAAGTTGTAACAGCTGGGCACCCTCACAATCATACCAACGAGCAGAGGAGTAGAAAGGTCGGAGGCACCAGAAGAACCAGCGCCGAAGTGAATAGCAGAGGCACCAAGAACCCCTCGCAGAGCAAAACTAAGAATTTTGCACAGTGAGAATGAAAAGGCAAGTGGACTAGGGTTAGTGACAAAAGGCGGGAGTAAGTCAAGGCCTGAACCGGCAGATGTGCGTTGATAACTTGTACCACAGGTAAACCATCCGAAATATCCCGAAGCTGTACAACCCCAAGTTAATTCGCATTTACATTCTTACGGTGAACACAATGTCGACAGGTGGAAGAAGGGCTGGGCCATCAAAAGTGGTATCAGAGCTGGTTTGTTGAGTAGGAGCAAATGGAGGTTGACAGAAGAGGAAGAGGAAGAGGAAGGGGAAGGGGAAGAGCGGTCCGGAGGATAGCAGAAGAGGGACTTCGTGAGGAGATTCGCGTTTTGCGTGAAAGATTGACAGTGGTAGAAGCTGGGGGAAGGGGAAACCCAGCAGATGATAGTGACGAAGAAGTGGCTGAACCAGAAGACGAGTTTGAAGGGGTGACACCGGAACTTCAATTATTAAAGTCAGTTTTGCTGTCTAGTCATAAGCCAAGGCATGAGCTACCCACTTATGACGGAAGTTTGTCTGCAGATGTGTTACTAGATTGGTTGAGCGAAGTACATAAATATTTTGAGTTTGAGGAAACCAGTGAAGACAAACAAGTGAAATTTGCCGCCACCAAGCTGAAAGGACATGCATCCTTGTGGTGGGACAACATTCAGGGGGAGAGGAAGAGGTTACACAAACAACCTATAAAGAAGTGGGCCAGAATGGAGGCAAAACTGAAGGAAAAGTTTCTGCCGAAATATTATCAGATCATGTTGTACAGACAGGTGCAGAACTTGAAACAAAGAGGGATGACTGTTAAGGAATTTACAGAGGAATTTTATAAGTTGAATTTGCGAGCAAGGTATGTGGAAGATACCCCCAAAAAAAAAAAGCCAGATTTGTGAATGGTTTGAGGGGGGAGATACTGGATGAAATCGGTATCCTCTCACCCCAAACGTTGGAGGAAGCTTACCAGTTTGCACTGAAGGCAGAGGAGAAAATTAACCGAAAGAAAAATGCCAGGAGAGGAGGTGGAACTGGCAAGGGGAAAGGTAAGGTTTTTGGTAGAGGTAGAGGTACAAGTTCAAATGAAGAAGGTAGCAGTTCCAAGTCTGCTGGCACAACAGAGAAGGACACTAGCACTAGAGAAGGACGACCAGCTCAGCGAGGGCGAGGAATTGGTCGACGTAGGGGAACTGTCCAGTGCTATCATTGCCATAAGTTAGGACACAAGTCATATGACTGTCCTAAAGGTGAACCTGTAGGTGGAAGAGGAGCTTATGTTGCTCAGCCAGAGGATGCTAAAGCAACACCTCAGGCAGTAGAAAACACACCAGAGACAGGTGAAGCTTTGGTGTTGAATAAGGTGCTGTTAAAACCAGCAAAAGAGGTTGCAGAACCAGATCAGCGAAAGGCTTTGTTCCGAACTGTCTGCAAGGCACGAGGTAAGTGCTGTAAACTGATCATTAACAGTGGGAGTACTGACAACTTAATGGCTGTGGAGATGGTAGAAAAGCTGGGATTAAAAAAATTGAAGCACCCTACTCCCTACAAAGTGTCATGGCTGCAGAAAGGACATCAGCTGTTAGTTGACGAACAATGTGAGGTGGAATTTCAGATTGGTAGGTACAAGGATAAGATCCTTTGCGATGTCATGCCAATGGATGTCTGTCGCCTACTATTGGGATGACCTTGGCAGTTTGATCAAAGTGCAGTTCATGACGGAAAAACTAATTGCTATAATTTTATTGAAGATGGGATCAAGCACACGCTTGTACCCATCAAGGAGGAAAATACAGCAGAAACCAGTGGGGTGAAGGCATTGCTGATGGGCGGAAAGGAATTTGTAAAACAGCTTAAGGACAGCGAAATAAATTTTGCTGTCATAAGAAGACCAAAGACAGTAGTACTACATACACAGATATCAGATTTGCCCGAAGAAGTTCAGAAGTTGCTGCAAGACTTTGGGGACATTGTGGTGGATGACCTTCCAGATGAATTACCACCAATGAGAGGTATTAGTCACTGTATTGACTTTATACCAGGGGCAAGCCTGCCAAATAAAGCAGCTTATCGTATGAGTCCTAAAGACCATGAAGAAATTAGGAAACATGTCCAAGAGTTATTGGACAAAGGTTTGATTCGAGAAAGCATGAGCCCCTGTGCAGTACCAACCGTTTTGGCTCCAAAGAAAGGAGGAGAATGGCGAATGTGCACAGATTCCAGAGCTATTAACAAAATTACTGTTAGGTATAGGCTTCCCTTACCGAGAATGGATGATATGATGGACTGTTTGAGTGGGGCGGCTTATTTCTCGAAGATTGACTTGAAAAGTGGATATCACCAGATCCGAATTCGGGAAGGAGATGAGTGGAAGACAGCTTTCAAGACGAACGAAGGCTTATATGAGTGGCTGGTGATGCCATTTGGGTTGAGCAATGCTCCTAGTACGTTCACGCGTTTGATGAATGAAGTGCTAAAGGAGTTTATTGGAAAATTTGTGATAGTTTACTTGGACGACATCTTGATTTTTAGCAAAACTAAGGAAGAACATTTCATGCATGTTCGAAATGTGTTGAGGAAGTTGCAGCAGAATAAATTGTTGATCAATCTAAAAAAGTGTACTTTTTTCAGTGGGAGTTAATATATCTAGGCTTTGTAATTGCAGAAAATGAGTTGAAAATGGACCCAGAAAAGGTGGCAGCTATAGTTAGCTGGCCTTCACCGGGAATTTTATTTGAAGTCTGCAGTTTTCACGGATTAGCGAGTTTCTACAGGAAATTCATCAGGAATTTCAGTGAGATCTGCACACCTATGCTGGATACGATCAAGAAGACAAATCAGCCATTTCACTGGACTGAGGCAGCGGAAAGAGGTTTCCAGACTTTGAAGAGGAAGATTACTGAAAGGCTGATATTGAGGCTGCCTGACTTTAACAAACCTTTTCAGGTTCATTGTGATGCCAGTAATATAGCCATTGGGGCAGTATTAAGTCAGGAGTATAGACTAGTTGCATATTTCAGTGAAAAGCTGAACGAGAGTAGACAGAAATACTCAACCTATGACAAGGAATTCTATGCAATTGTTCAGGCGTTAAAACATTGGAGGCACTATCTGTTGGGTAATGAGTTTGTTCTGTTTACAGATAACTCTGTGTTATAGTACATTATGCAGCAACATAAATTGAACAATAAGCATGCAGCATGGGTGGAATATTTATAGAATTTTACGTTTGTACTGAAACATATCAGTGGGCAAGCGAACAAGGCGGCAGATGCACTGAGTAGAAGGATACTACTCCTGCAGGAAGGTACGATGCAGGTTCTAGGCTTTGAACACCTGAAAGGGCTGTATCCAACGGATGCCGATTTTAAGGAAGCCTATGAGGCTTGTCAAAAGCCTCTGTTAAGGAACAATAGTCTGTGGTTGGATTATAATTTACAGGAGGGATTGTTGTTTAAGGGCGGACAGCTTTGTATTCCCCACTGCTCTATGCGAGAAAACATAATTCAGGAGAAACATAGCGGGAGTTTGGCTGGACACTTCGGTGTAGATAAGACGGTAGCACAGGTACGACATTTTTATTTCTGGCCAAAATTACAGTGGGATGTACAAAGGTATGTGAGTAGGTGCAAGATTTGCCAACTAGCAAAGGGCCATAGTCAGAATACAGGTTTGTATTTACCATTACCCATTCCGAACCGACCATGGGACTCTGTCAGTTTAGATTTTGTTTTGGGTTTGCCTAAGACACAGTCGGGTTTCGATTCAGTAATGGTTGTGGTAGATCGATTTTCAAAGATGGCACACTTTGTACCTTGTAGGAAGACCAGCGATGCTACTTATGTAGCACATCTGTTTTTCAATGAGATTGTTCGACTACATGGACTTCCAAGGTCCATCATCTCCGACAGGGATGTGAAATTCACCGGTCATTTTTGGCGAACCCTGTGGAAAAAGTTGAACACTCAGTTACAGTTCAGTTCCGCTTATCACCCGCAGACCGATGGCCAAACGGAGGTTGTGAATCGGAGTTTGGGGAACTTACTTTGGAGCTTAACAGGTGAGAATTCCCAGACGTGGGACCATGTACTAGCTCAGGCGGAATTTGCATACAACGACTCACCTAACCGCAGCACTGGTTACAGTCCGTTCCAGATTTTGTACGGCATGCATCCCCGAGGCGTGCATGAGTTACGGGATTTGGGGAAGCTTGAAAAACGAAGTGTTGATGGTGAAGATTTCGCTCAAGCAATGAGTAATCTACATGAGCAGGTCAAGCTGAAATTACAAGACAACAATCACAAATATAAGCAGCAGGCAGATACCAAGCGCCAGGAAGTGCAGTTCAATGTTGGGGACGAAGTCCTTGCGTATTTACGTAAGGAGCGTTTTCCAAAATGGGGGTACCACAAACTAAAGTTCAAGAAGATTGGTCCCTGTAAAGTTATTCGAAAATTTTCTGCGAACGCCTATGAGTTACAGTTGCCACCCAGGATTGGTATTTCTCCCATTTTTAATGTGGCAGATCTTTTTCCCTATGTCGCAGATTCGGAAGACAATGCAGCAGCAGAGCCACCGCGGGACACCAGTTGTGAGGAACATTCGTGGATGAGGCAGATGCCAATGGCACCACCCCTTGAGATCGAAGGGATTCTGGACACACAGGTAGCTAAGCGCACATGTAGGAAGGAATATATGTGGTATTTGGTCAAGTGGAAGAACCGTCTGATAGAGGACAGTTCGTGGCTGAACGCGACGTAGATACAGAAGGCAGGCTATTCTGTCGACGACCTCATGGAATGGAGCCATGACGTTTTGCCACCCCGGGAGCCTGATGCAGGAGCATCCAGCTTCGAGGAGACAGAAGGTGGTTGACTGACTCATGGAGGGAACCAGGTTAACAGAACTTGTCATTCGTTTTAAATTCTCTTTATTATTTTTTTTTATTTCCTAGAAGGTCATTTAGAGACCATGGTAATTGAAAACTGTATCTTGTTTTTAAGTTTAGAAATTAGTTAACCATAAATTAGTTTTTAGTACAAGAAACTGTTACACGGTTAGGATAAATTCTGGTAAGCAGTTTAACTGAAAGTGGGAGCAGTTACGCTACCCAGATGTAAAACAGAGAGCAAACGACAAAAAAAAAAAAGACTCTCTCTCCTGGAATGAAAAAAAGGACAATACATTTCCTCTAAAAAGAAACAAAATTGTATTGTTTAAAGAACCACTGTCACATAAATATATTGTTACTATTTCCTGTAGTAACATTTACTACAAGAGGGCTATAACAGGCATAGCTATAACAGGCATACTGTAAATTATTCGATTGATGTTATTTTGCTTAAGCAATCATTGTAGGTCTTGTGCAGCAAGCATGCGAATGTGAAACAAAATATTGAGCAAATACTGGAATTAACAGACAGCAAAGAGAAGGCGCTACTACGGGGAGCCATCCCACGCAGAGAAGAGCAGACTAACGACAACCTATATCACATTAAACCAGGTACAAGCATATCAAACTTAAATGTTTTCCATAAGATTTATAAATGCTGGATATACAGTCTACAAGAGATTCATTTAATGAAACCCTTATAAACAAAACACACCATAAGTCTCTGAACCTAGAACGCTCATTAAGCTACTGTTCCTTTATCATTAAAGTCATTGTAAGAAACAAGAAAAGCGATTAAACAAACCCACAGAACCACAACAACAAGATGGACCAGGTCGATTACAGGTCAAAAACGACAGTCATTATATATATAACGGTCCTCAGGAAAAAGGAAACAATTAATATAGTTCGTTTACAAACCAGAAGTGTGAGCAATAGATACAAAAAAACCCACAGAGTGCGGGCACATTTAGTGAACGGAGCCGAGTTCATTAAATACAGAAATCTACAGATTGTTTAGAAAAACTAGCAAACAGAGCTGAACTCATTTCATACACAAACCCTCAGATTGTTTACAAATTTAACAAGCAGGCCCGAGTTGGACAAGACCCTACCCGTTACACCAAGTTGGAAGGGGTTTTGGGCTGCATCCATAACGCACAGGGAACACGAGCCACGGCGGCCAACCGCCCAAGCAACCTGCACAAACATATGGACATGGGTCAGCGTTTGAGACAAGAGAAATGATAAGAAATATCTGTAAACGAACATAGGCAACAACATTGGATTTTTACCTGAGTTTGAAGAGAGGCATTGCAAATGACCGACACCACAACCTGAAGAGCAGAGGAGCGGATCTGTTAGACTCTGAAAGAGGTGGAGAAGCAGGGTTTAACATAGAACCCTAACTTACCTTGTAACCCGGATTGAGGCGGAACGACTCGCTGGAGTTCGAGCCGAGAGAACCCTGCCATAATTACCGAGGTGAGTTAATAGAGTGAGAATAAACTTTGTTGCAGCAGAAAATAACCAGAGAAATAGTAAGTTAATTGAGTTACAGAGTGAAGTTGTAACAGCTGGGCACCCTCACAATCATACCAACGAGCAGAGGAGCAGAAAGATCGGAGGCACCAGAAGAACCAACGCCGGAGTGAGGAGTAGAGATGCCAAGAACCCCTTGCAGAACAGAACTAAAAATTTTGCACAGTGAGAATGAAAAGGCAAGTGGACTAGGGTTAGTGACAAAAGGCGGGAGTAAGTCAAGGCCTGAACCGACATATGTGTGTTGATAACTTGTACCACAAGTAAACCATCCGAAATATCCCGAAGCTGTACAACCCCAAGTTAATTCGCATTTACATTCGTACGATGAACACAGTGTCGAAAGGTGGAAGAAGGGTTGGGCCATCAAAAGTTCGAAGGGCTGGGCCATCAATATAAATATAAATATATATAGATATAGATATATATATAGATATATAAAGATTGAAGTGTGATTTAAACATGTCATTTTAATAAATGTCTATATTTTAAGTAAAATTTACTGAAATTTTTACTAGAAAAAAGAGAAAAAATATAAAGAAATTAAAGTGTCATCTAATGAAGATGCACTTCTTTGTTAGTCTTTATGCACGAAAAATAAAGAAGCTTAATTTCTTATGTTGTCTATGAATGCCAAATGTTTAATATAATTTATATTTCAAATATATTTAATTTATATTTTATACATCAATATCAACACCTTTTTTATATATTTAATATAATTTATATTTGGTATATCAATATTAACATAATCACATAATATCCTTCATAGGAGGTTACATAAGCTTTTTTTTAGTAATTTATATAAACATTAATGTAAAATTATATTAAAGATGAGGAAGGGAAAAATGTTAGGGAAATTTTATTAAGTGAAATATGACATTAAGAAAATTAATAATTTTTTTATAGAAGAATATGACTAAGGTCATCGTTTAGAATGGTAGAGAAAGGTAAGTGATGGAAAATTGTGCAAAAAATTATGGGGCATATGTGACATTGTTGCTCATCAATATGTTACTTTTAATAAAATATTGAAAGAATATCTTATTTAACTATTTAGGTGAAGCACAATTCTATGATATTAAAATGAAATAGTTGTTTCTAGAATCGTGATGGGTGTATCAAAAAAGAAATTTCATCACTCACTGGGTTGTAATAGATGCCAAAATTTTCATATTGAGGCATATTCATGATTTAGTATCTAAGATTAACCATGGTAATGGCATTTTTAACAGTTCCTTTTGTCAAGAATGAAGTACGGTTCTAGAGAAACCTCGAACTTGAAGTTTAGTTCTGAGGAAACCTCTAGCAAAAATATTGAAAGGAGATCATTAAAACATGTGAAGAATTTCAATAGATTTTGAGGAAATCTCGACTAAAAAATTGAAAGTAGTTTTCTTTAGTAATTACATCAAAGGTGTCCCTTTCTGAAATTGGTCAGGCGAGACATTTTTTTACCCTTTTCATCTTTGTTTGACATTTGTCCCTATGTTGCTTTTTCCATTAAGTGACATACATTCACGATCTTGTATATGGTGGAGAGCTCAAAAAAATACGCGAACTTCTACTTGCAATAGTGCTACATGGTGATAATCTATTTGACGCTCAATTTTGTAATGCTTGCCCCAACCACTACCATGCCCACACATTTCAAGGTGAAAATTAAAAAAATAAAAAATTGGCCCCTATTTAGCAGCTTTCTCATGAAAGAACTGGCAAACCAACACCTCGAAAAAAACTACGTACATTTATTTGTCATTTTTTGAATACATATCTGGTAAGTACAATTGAAATCGAAAGAATCATATATAGCAGTCTCGCGGTGTGAACACGATCAACTCAAGGACTTGATTGTGTCTTCTTTGGGAGGAAGAGGGCAAGGTAGTTCATAAATAGAACAAGAAAGTAATTGATCTGGATTTAAATAGGAATGTAACAAATTATGGATATAACCATAAATACAAAGATGCAATAGAAATAACACTTCATTTCATTAATATCACATACTGAAATATGCTTACAAGAAGAATGGAAATAAGACTAGCTCGGGTGATGGTAACTTATCTCTGAAAAGAGATGTGGAAACTACATGCCTCCAAATTGTGTTACAATGAGGCTCTAAGGCCTATTTATTATTGAGAAACAATGGAAAACCATAAACATCTAAAACCCTAACCATAGGAGATGAAGCACCAAAATTGTGGGCCCCGTTTGGGTAAATTGGTACATCAACTCCCGAGGTCGTAACTTTGGCAAACGATCTCCATTTGGATATCATAATACCTCGTTTCGAAGATCTCAAAGAGAAGGACGAAGACAAAGTGGAATGCTAGTTTGAGACATTTTCATTCTCTTTGTTTTCCCTAAAAAATGTCGTTTACAGCCTCCAAACAACTTCTAAAGTTCAAGACCCAAAAGCTGCCAAAAATAGTAAATTATGCTACAATTAAGGAAACCAAAAAACTGAAAGAGATAGTGTTGGGGGTCCAAGTGGAATAAGTAGGTGGCCACCAATATCCACCTGGATCAGTAATTGTAGTCTTAAGGGGCCTGCTTATGATGGGGTGAGGTCGAGTCTAGCTAAGGAGGATCAAAAACATTATCAATCCAAAAGTATTTTTTCAAAGAGGTAGAACGAACTTATGAAGAGGGCAGAGAAGCTTTCAATATAGTGTGATGTTGAAGTGGCATTGATCGTCTTATCCAACAAACACAAACTCTATGAGTTATCAAGTTACAAGTGCCTAACAGCCTGCCTTTTCCCTCTTCTCTCGATCTCCTACATATTAACACATAGTCTCTCTCTCTCTCTAGAAATCATGACATACACACCACATAAGTGTAGTGGATGGTTTTAATCATGAATACAAATTAGGAAGCCAACCTATGTAGGTTAGTCAACATATGTTGATCTACGACTTTCTCTTGCAAGTGAATTGTCTTGGCTGCCATGTTCGAAGAATGTTCCCCTTTGCTGAAAGTACTGGGTGTCTGCACTTAATGAGAAATTACCTTGTATATACTGAGAAATATCCAAGCCATATTTTTTATTTCTAGGATTATTTTCAATTTTGTTGTGGTTTCATTTCATGTGGTATTTTAGACATTTGATGATCTCAATGGCTATAAAATATCAATCTAAGTTTGTAAAAATGTGTTGATCATTGCTTGTGTTGCAAATTATGTTATTATGGGAATAAGCCAGTGTCCCAATCATATTTATTTCAAACATACTAAATTATCACAATTTATGTCATATGAACCAGCTGAAACAAGTGTTAGTTGGACAGGCTCATTGATATATATTTTTTTGTTTACTAAAATAGATAACTTACATAGGACATCAGAAAACAAATTCAAGGTGATGGGCATGATGTTTCAGATACATTATGGTCACATTGACAGATGAGGATGACATGCTACAACTTTCATGAAGTAAGACAACCACTATAGGTACTACTATCAGTTGAGGAACTAGCACTCGTCAACCTAAAAGTAGCAAATATCAAATATTGTTCCATATAAATACCAATTATGATATAGTGAAAAATAGGATATTTTGGTAAATGCGATGATTTATTATGGTTGAAAACTTGTCTTATAACATTCACAAAAAACAATAAAAAATATACTAACATGTGTTACAGGTGAATTTTAAAACTAGACAGTAAGAACAAAGATTTTTCCCGGTTACAAAAACATTTTCTCCATAAAATCCCCTTCTTCATTTCATCATGTTGTGTAACTAGAAACCCTACAAGATGACTCTAGACAACCATATTAACTAGATGAATACCAATTAAGCTAACTAAACACTTCCCAGTATAAAGAGCATTTAACAGCCAAATTAACTAGATGAATACCAATTAAGCTAACCGAACACTTCCGAGTATAAAGAGCATTTAATACCTTGAACAAGAGCTATAAATTGTAGTTAGTCATTTAGGCAGTAGTGATTCACTTGAAAATTAACCTCCTTGCATTTTTACACTCTTGATCAGCTTAAATTCCATAATCTTAAGAAGGAATTCTGGTAGTGTAAAGTTAATAAACTAGTTTCATACTTTTGTACCAAGAGAGGTAGACATAACATGAAACTGAGATCCAATCAAATCCATTTTAATAGACTCATCGTAAATATCAAAGTGACATGAGAAGAAATGTTGTAAGAGAAGACACTTCCAAAATCCCCAATCTTTCATTATCCAACATGCTAAAAAATAGATTTAATTGTAAAGCTAACATGATAGCAAAACACAAGTCATGAATTTTTATAATTGGACATTTTAAACTAAAGATAATTTTGCCAAATATTTTATTCCTTTGAGTGTATCTTTTCACCTATAGTGGCAATTTCTAATTTATGATTTATAAATGTGGATAGGAATGAATTCATGATAAGCATAAAAACAATTATTTCAAAAATACATATAATTTAAAAAATAAAAATAAAAATTCTAAAGATGAACTAAATTATAACTTTATTTCAAATAATTAAATTATCAATTATAAAAAAATTTAATATATGAATTAAACATTTTTCTTATCTATGGAGATTCACTTCCACTTTACCATGCAATTTTGAACTTATAAATAACTGTTGTTACTATACCATGTGCCAATGTCATTGCTTATCAATGCCACATACCTAATATAACACATGTAGATATGAAATTTCCTTTAATTAATTAATTTGTCATAAATTAATTAAAATAGCATAAAAGTTTTGGAGATAAATCTTAATCTTGACATGTATATACTATAATGAAAATTCCAACATATTACATGGAAATTAAAACTTCACCATCCACCTAATAATTACTAAAAGTTAAATTAAAATTCTCAAATAAACATGTCTATTGGCATAAATACATGAAAATATATATTTTACTTATTTTAAACACTATCTTCATCCTATCAACATTAATTTATTTGGACATGAGATATTTATTTAATATATAATACCGTTTTATTAAATATATTTTACAATATAATAATTTGGTGTATTAATAGATTTAATGAGTAAGAGTTTATATTTTTTCAAAAAAATAAGTTCAAATATAAGAAAATTAAAATTATAATAAAAAAATTCTCTGTTACACGAATTATAAAAATTTTATA
The DNA here is from genome assembly GCA_000404065.3 of Pinus taeda. NCBI lineage: Eukaryota > Viridiplantae > Streptophyta > Pinopsida > Pinales > Pinaceae > Pinus > Pinus taeda. Next base: position 84,893 of record APFE031738942.1, read on the forward strand.
TATTAATTTGATATTTAACTCAAATGTACCGTTAAAACTTTATTATTATCCTTATTAATTTATCTAAATTAAAAATTAACATACCTTTTTAAAATGGTTAATAATAATTTTATTAAATTTTATTTATATTATAATATATTACTTTAATTTTTTACATTTAATCAATACTTATTTTAATTTTTATTCAGATTCATAAATAACAATGTTACCGAAATTTTATCTCATTCGCACAGATATCTATTTGTTTTTCAGCTTGTATAAATTATTTGCGTTTTTAAATTCGCTTTTTCCCCGAGGTGTTTTTAAATTTGTTTATTTTAGATAGCATAGAGATAACTCTAGATTATTTGATTATTTGAAACGTTTTAAGAGATTCTGTATTTTTTTAGGTAGGATTAAGGAAAATTTATAAATAATCATTATAGGGTTGGTAAAGGTTGATAACATCAATTTATAATAAACATTAAAATATTTATTAATAAATATTTATTAATTTTTATTATAAATTTTGAAGGTAAGATCCAGAGAAAACCTAGAACTCGAATTGAATATCAAGGTGGTTTCGTACTTTATAGAAATAATGGAGGTGGTTGAAGAATCAAGAATCTTAGTGGTAATCTTTGTAACTCTAAATGTCTATTTCTTAAACTTATTTCCAAAAGTTAATAAAGTAGATGAACTTAGTCACTTCCAACACATCACTATTTGCAATGTTATCTATAAGATTATCACCAAAGTCGAAGTGACTTTCCTCAATCCAATCCTACCTTCCTTGATAGCAGTATAGAAATCAAGTTATATGATTGAGTGCAGGAAATTTATTGATGGAATAATTATGGCTCATGAAGTTGTTTCATCACTCTAGCGGATCGTGCTCCATCACTCTAGTAGATCGTGAGGGCAAGTATGATCATTAAACTAGATTTGTGTAAAGCTTTTGAAAAAATTGAGATAGTGTTTCATTAATAAAATTTTCACTACTTTCGGGTTCCTATATCCATTTTTGAATTGGACATATTCCCTTATTTTAAGATCATTATTTTATATTTTGGTTAAAGGATCTCCTTTGATGACCTTGAATTCTTTTGAAGGAAGTGATCAAAGAGGCCCATTGTCTCATTTTCTCTTCATTTTGGTGATGTAAGGACTTGGTAGAGCTATTAAAGACATTATATGTGAATACAAAATTAATAATTGATGACTATTTAGAGGGGATCATCTGACATCACACCAAAAATTTGATGTTGGCACCGTGTTAAGGGGATGCACAAATGTTGTGAAGCTACAATTTTTAGAGGGTTCTGGAGGATTATATGGTGGCATAAAACACATATATTAATGGTTCAAAGTTTGAAGTTTTATTTTTCAACATTGCACCTATTGTTCAAGGTCACATTTCCCATGTTTTGGGCTATAAGAGTAGCACCATACCATCCAGATACCTTGGTACTCCCCTTGTGGTTAACTCCCTCAAGTCCAGGCTAACGGTTCTTCCAATATAGAAGATAACAAACAACCTTGATAGTTGGACATTCCATTCTATTATTATATTAGGTTGACATTACTATAATAGGTTGACAAGCTTTTTTCAAATCATTCATTTAATATTTCCCTCTGTATTTTTGTTGCTCCCAAAGGATTTTCATCTCATATATGTAGTCTTCAATGTTGTTTTCTATGGGCCAAGGTGAAATGGGAAAATAAGTGGGCCCTCACCTCTTGGGAGAAACTTTGCCTCCCTAAATTACAAGGTGGACTTGGGCTTCAAGATCCAAATATTCTTAGCACTGTTATGGGGGCTGAAATTTGGTTGTAGTGGCTACAAGGTGTACATGAACTATGGTTCCAAATCTATGACAATAAATATAATGTAAAATTTCCTCTACAAATCAAAGTTTGAATGTAGAAAATTCCAATTGGGTCTTTGATTTGGATAGTATGTTGTAGGAGAAAGAACATTCTCTAAGGTCCCTACTTTTGGGAGATTGAATATGGTAAAACAACATTATTTTGGTATGATTCCAAGAAGCAATTTCCTAAGTTTTAAAATAAGAATATCTCTAGGACTTGTACATAGTGCTAACTGGGAAAATCCTCTTTGTTGTAAACTATTGGCACAACATTTCTAGAAAAGCACAATGGATAAAATCAAATTCAAGAGATGTGGGAGTAACTTTAAAACAATATGGTTTAAAACATGTTTTGGGAAGTTCTCTAGTAGTCCAACATCTCAATCTTGGAAGACCTCAACAAGATTCGATGGGGAAATAGCTTGTAGAGGACTTTATCTTTTAAATAAGCCTACCCTCTTGAGTTGAATGATGTTCAACTCCATCAAGTTGGAATTTTGGTAAAACTTTGGAAACAAAACCTTTGGCCATAGGTTGCTCATTTTCACTCACTTCCAACTCATAAAAAAATGTTAACATGAGATAAACTAGTTACAAGAAGCTTTGAGGGACCTTCTATTGGGCATTTTATAATCCAATGCTCCCTGTGTGTTTCGTAACATGTGCTTAAATGCATCTCAAGGATCCGTTAACTTTGGTGATGTGCCCATTTACCAACACCTATGGGTTTTCGTGTAACAACAATCATGATTCCAACATGTGGTATCAAAGCCAAAGTATCGAGTTAGAATCACACCCACCTTGCATTGGGGGGGGGGGCGGGATTGTTGGGAATTGGATAATCCAGTGCTCCCTGTGTTTTTTGTGGCATGTGCTTAATCGCCTCCCGAGGATCTATTAACTCTTACGATGTGTGAGTTTACTAACACTTGTGGGTTTTGGTGTAATGACAATCGTGATTCCAACACCTTCTTTGTGTTATCTCCATTACACTTATTTAATCTATGTGTGTCCTCTAAAACACTGTGGCATCCAACAACCATACTATTCTAGCAAATGGGTAGAGACAAAGCCAACATACTAGACACACGCATCTTCTAGAGATTAACTGCTTTTGCAAATCTCATTCTCAATAGGGCCTTACCTTTTCTTCGTAACCTCCTCCACTAGTTTTTATGGAAAGAGCACAATCAAACATAGATATTCTCGATCCTTCTCATATTCTATTTGGAGCCATATTTTACTCAATCTTCATGAAGATATCCTTTTACTTCCTTGTTCAACCATCAACTGGGAAGCTTCAATCAAGGAAACTCTCATTCTCATATGTTTGCAACTTCCTTAAGGTATAACTATCATCCCTCATTCTCTTTGTGCCTCTCCTCCCACCTTTTTAGATCACTAGTGTTATCCTCCAACTGGCTTCATGAAACGAAATTTTGATGTGACCTTATAAGGCAACCCCAGCTTAGCTGGTTTTAGGAACATCTTCTCGGATGAACTTGGGACCATATCTCACATATTTGCAAACCCAACGGGGTTGAAAAAGAATAATGCAGTGGATCTATTTTCTCTAGAAGTTGGTCTAATGCAAGGCATTAAAGACATAATCATTAAGCTCTACATTCAAAGTGATTCTCAACTAGTTGTCTTACTCATGAGAAATCTCTCACATGGCTTCACTCCTGGGAAGCTCTCCCATAGCTAATGTTTATAAGGCTATTTTTCGTAGGTAGCAGTGTTTATTTCAATAATGATCATAGTCTTTACCTTCAATGTGAGGTGCAAGGGGGATTAGGATCTTCAAGTTTTCCCACACTCTTCAAAAGAAAATGTGAAAAACTTCTAATGTCTCCTTTAAAGGAGGATTATATAGATCTAGTTGACGTAGACAACTTTTCCACTACACAGGTGATTAATGAAAGGATGAAGGTTATGGGGCATCTGATTGTCATCACCACGGGAAATGTCTGTAGAAGACATGGGCTTCCCACATGTAACAGTTATTAATGTTGACTTGCACATGCATTAAGTTTTTTGGCTTCTCAATACTCCACATGAAGGGAAGGTTTCACCTCCATAGAGTTTGCTTTTTTCGATCCTCCTTATTATTATGTTTTCACATCAACTTCTTTCCACCTCTACTTTGGAAATTATCAGTGAGCCATCTTCCTTTATGACACTCCCCAATGAGAATTCTATTCTTTCCTCTCATTCTCTCTTTCCTCTCATTCTCTTCTTTGTTCACTAAATGGAGTCCATGCTCTAAGGGGAAGGTTTCAAATCTATTACCTGGCTCAAGGGGTCTCAAATTATTCCCTTGGCTCCATAATCCTAGTCCCTCTATTATGTGTTTTTTAACCCTTCATCCACCTTCCATCCCTCTATCGCCATGCCTCACAAATGCACACGATGTCACAATGGTGGTGCATGGAAAGGTTCTTTGGCTTTTGTAAGAGCTGAATTCCCTCTTTAATATTTTGCTTGCCTCTATCTTATGCAAACTACTCTAATAGTGTAGCTCAAGCTCAATGTCTTGGAGGAAGGTACTCAATAGGAGCATCATAGTCACTCAAACACAAAAGGGCTCATGGAGATTATAGCTTGGATGCTAAACATTGTGCACATGCAAGGCTAGAAGAACCATTACCTCTACACGACTTGTACAAGTACTTGAAGATTCTCCTTGGTAGGGTTATGTTGGAATTCCATTAGACACGTGATAAAATGTTCACAAAGCTTGAGGGAATTCAATTGCACTTGATTTATATTGAGAGGCATCTAGCTCATATTGAAGTAGTCTTTTCTCCAATCTCAACCTCAAGCATAAACGTGTCTCACCCTATTGAGATGGAAACCTCTCTCTCCTCTTACTTTTATTCTAGAATCTTCTCTTTGTGTTTTTATGACCTCTAAAACAAAGATTTTGTGATAAGTTTTGGTTGCAAACTATTCTTCTCAAGTACAAGATAACTGATGAACACTATGATATGCTATATTTTAGTCTTCTCAAGTATCGAATAACACATAAACACTATGATCTATTATATTTGATTTTACTTCTCAAATACAAGATAACTGATGAACACTGTGATATGCTATATTTTAGTCTTCTCAAGTATCGAATAACACATAAACACTATGATCTATTATATTTGATTTTAGCTCTGAAAATACATTATATTAATAGTATTCTGTTTTGTCACTAATCTAGTATGTCATAGATTAATGACTAACCACCATTATATAATTGTGTGGATTATCAATAAAATTTAAACTCTAAACCCAAATAAACTTCACGATTAAAAAAATAACCAAATATTTAATTTTTTAAAGAAATAAATTAATTTCGTTTTATTAAGGACCAAAGCTTAAAAAAATATAGACGGGCACTGAAACTTCAAATTCAATCCTCTATATGTATTTAGAAGTGTGTTTAAATCCTCTATATGTATTTGGTTCCCGACTGCAGCTGCAAAACAATCGTACTTCTCTTTTCTTGTGTGCACATGCATAGATATCTATGCCGTCTCACATACCCTCCTTGCCTTGCCCTATTTTCCATGGTCTCTACGTCATGAAACCCCTGAGAATTTAGCGGGCATAAAGATTATATAAATGGAGGGGTCAACGCAGGCGAATGTTTTGGGGCTGAACCAAGTGTTTAGCCAATATTAAGACTTATCAATAACAGTTATTTAATATATCACATGTTGATATAATATTTCACATAAATTAATTAAAAAATCATAATAAATTTGGAGATAAATCCTAACCTTGATATATATATACAAATAGAATATTCCAACCTATTTCATAAAATTAAATCTTTGAACATCCATTTAATAATTACTAATAATTAAATTAAAATTTAAAAAACATATTCTGAAAAAATAAATAAATATATCTATTGACATAAAAATATAGTAATTATTAGTCTATATAATTATAACATTATAAACAATATATTTTTTTATTATTAGCCAATATTCTTTAATTATAACTTATAAAAATATATTTATTTTTAATTTATTAACAATTGTCCACGGGTTTATATTTGAAAATCTTCTTTCATGAAATAAAATAGTTACATTGTTTTAGCTGAATTATATGCTAAAAGGTCTTCGTCCATAGTATTTCCTTTCAAAATTGCAGGGCCAGTAGATTTTCCAGATTGTTTAATTATAAGATATTCACCATAAATATATTGCTCATTTAAAAATATCTTCCAAGATATCGAGTTTATTAATTTTTTTTTTATTTATAAATATTTTTATAAAAAAATAATTTTGCAACCGACGCACATGACAATTTTATACTGATACTAAGAAGCTAAACCGGCCGCACATGATAATTTGATACAGATTTTTGAAAGGTAATTGTCATGGTTTGAAAAGCTGTTGGAGCAAACAGTGCGCAGCTAAAAATAAAAGACATATACAACATATAAAATCATATAAAAATAATACAAGAATTTAACATAGTTCACTCAACAAATTTGGGTTATTTCCACCAAACAGAGGCATCGGCAATCTTATTATTAAACAGTAGATTACAATAATTTATTTCCTCACACACTCTACAATTTTTAATATCCTGTAAGGGCATATATTTTTATAGCTAAGAGAATAAAGCTGACTCATAAATTCTCTCACAACAAAATGGAGCTAATATAGCAACAAATCTTATTGTTATCACTTACATGAAATTTTTACCCAATTTATTAAAACCTAAAATCTCAACCAAAACAACACTGTAAAATAGTGGATCTCTTACCAACTTTAAATCAATTTAAATGAGTAAAGATGGGAGTGGCTTTAAAGGCCGTAAAAATGAAATTAAAAGAAAAAAATTTAAGTAAACTTTAAAGCTCTTTTGTATTTAGTCTTTTTTATTTATTTATACTGTATTTTGTGTTTTGGCAGGTTTTTTGGAAGGCCTATAAATTTTATTTTATTGAGTAGAATATGAAACCATGATATTCATATGCTTATTAATTTAAAATTAAACTTGCAATATTTTTATTTATCTTTGAATTGTTTCTCTCATGGTTTTTGGTAAGTTGACCTATTTTATTTTGTTTCCTAATGCGTAGTAGAATATGAAACCATGATATTCAATTTGTTAATTTTTCTTACTAGAATTAAATTTGGAATATTTTATTTTTTTTTTATTATTAAAATTAATTAACATTAAATTTGTAATAATTTTGTTAAGTTTATTAAATTAAATTTGCAAAAGTGTAAGAATTATGCTCTAGTAATGTATAATTCTAGGTACATATTCTGTTATTTTTTTTTATGACACATATTATTTGATGACCCCATATTGTTCGCTTTCTTATTGATCTTCCTATTGGCTGCGTTACATGCACAATAGATGTATTTACAAAGTATATTTTTTATTCTTATTAATAAGAACAGCGGTTACTAGAAAAAAAGATTGACTATATTATATATAATATTTTTAATTTATTTTATTATTAAATAATATTAATATTAAATATAATACTCAATACTATTTATATTAATAGGAATGTTCATAATATTTATATTATAAATTAAAATTATTAATTAAATATAAATAATAATATAATATTTAATGCCAAAACTTATATTTATTTTGGTCTTATATTATCTATTAATTAATTATCATTATTACTTCATATATTATAAATTAATGTTGGAGTTGGTTTCTATATCCATGCAATTGGAGTGAGGGTGTGGCGAGATCACCTAGAGATAGTTTCGACGCGTTTTATCAACCAGTGTGGTTCTCATCAGACAAGTTGAAGAAGCAGACCCAGCTTAGCATGTAAATAGTTTGAGCAAAGACTCCAACGGCTAAATTCAGCCGTTGGAGTCTCTGCTCAAACTATTTAACATGCTAAGCTGGGTCTGTTTCTTCAACCACACTGGTTGGTTCGAAACGCGTCGACAAAATTATCTCTATGTGATTTTCGCTGAAGATTCTTCTCTAAATTTAATGTTGTAAATGCTTCATATTAATATTAATATTTACTGCCCACGAGGCTTTGGATTGATGGTGAATGGGTGTACTTTTAAGGCACTCCTTGCGATAGGTCACCGGTTCAAATCCCCCGTGGGTGCTTAGGTAGTATTAAATAGAAAAAAAATATTAATATTTACTTAATGTATATAACTTACTATACACCACAACAAAAAACAAACACTTGTTGGCTACATAAGAATTCAACACAAAACAAACACTTGTTAGCTACATAAGAACTTATTAGTGGAGGAAGCATTCTGGGACATGGCACTGAGCAATCTCTTCATACCGGCTAAAATCAATAGCACTAAAATTATCATGGTATTGATTTCTAAGGCTATAAAATATACAATAGGATAGTGCCACAATGATAAATGTAAGAGGTAATGAAAAAAATTCATAATAACTAAAATACCTTAGTCATGTGTAATTTTCTTAATCTTTCCCCTCTATCTTCTAACAAACATAGTAACCAAATTCTAGTAAATTCGCCACGCTGTTAGATAGTTTGCTCATGCCAACGATGCACCATGATCACTTCTGTTGGTTTGGTTGCATCGTGTTGTGGTTTTTTCCCTTTTTCGGCTTTCTGTCTCCTGGCCTTTATCTGCTCGTATCCCTCTTCTAGCATTAAATAATCATTGCATAATGCCTTAAGCGGAGGTGGCCACCTATTCTACAATGGATGAGTGCATCGGGCCTTTTGAAATCCCTGAAACAACCGCTTTCTATTAACACAAAGAAATTCATTCAAACTGTGAAAATCCACCAAAAACGTTGTTCACCCAGACTTCAGATGTCCTCAAATCTGGTCTGTTCTCCTATCGGGCCTGCCTGTGCATCGTTATTGCATGTCACAAATGGTTTGTCCCTTTGTATTTTAGAAATACATTAAAACACTAAAAATCTCGTAAAAATGGCCTTGGGCGGATTTGAAATGACATACAATAGCCTTACGAAACCCTTTCGAGTCCAGTTTATCGCATTGGCGCTTTATCCTTTGTATTTCGTTTGATAAATGAAATACGCAAATACAAAGGAAATTGTTGATTCTTGGAACTCAAATCATATTGAATATGGCTTATAATGTTATCAGGTCCACTAATCGCATCGCACATCTATATAGGTATAAGCCCCGCTCCACTGTGTTTCTGTGATTATGATATCGTGATGCGATTAATCGTGATTGCATATCGCGATAACCCTGGACTGTTTGGTGAGTTCTCTATTGTTGTTTGCTCATTGCGATTCGTCGATCAGATTTGGACTGTTGATCGACCAAATCTGACAACTGCTGTGCCAAGTTGTTGTTAGCCTCCGCTAAGTCTTATTTCACTGTTTTCTTATGTTTCTCGCCTCGCGATAGTGTTTTTCTGATTGTTTGAAGGTTCCCCTTATGCGACGGTTTTGATATTTTGAATGATTTTAAGAATATTTCGAAGACTTAGAGAGTGTTTTGGATTTGTTTGGATCAGCACCTCAGGGCTAACACTGACTCCTTACAAAATAGGCTAATAACACATCAGAGAACATAGTAGGCCAATAATACCCAACTCTCAGGATCTTGTGGGCTGTGGTTTTCTAATAATGATGCCCTCCACAGATTCTAGAATGTAACTGGTGCATGAATTCCACAAATTGTCCTCTGTCTAGACATCTCAAGAGGATTCCTGATGGGTCTTTTCAATAAAGTAGGTTTTTATTAATGCAGAATTTGGCTGATCTGAGCTTAATGGCCTGGGCTTGACTTGAGCTAAACCCTGGAGGGACTTCTAGCTTCTGCAAAAAATGAACCACACTGGAATACCATTCACAAGTGGCTACATTTTCAGCTAAATACTGATTCTGCTCTTGCTCTTCTGCTGCCTCCTTTGTCTGCTCACCACCTAAATTTGAACCCATGCAATTGATGTCTAACAAACTATAATTTTCCTTAGCCATAAGATTAGCCAAGCCCTGGCCTTTGACAAACTTGGTGGGCTTCACCTCTATGTTGAACTCTATGAATTTTGCAATCCATTTACCTCTCTTTCCATCAATATCTGGTTGATTTAGGACCTCTTTTACTGAGGCTGAAGGTACATACACAACCACTTTGGAATGTAGAATATAAATTCTAAATGCCTTTAAAGATTTTATGAGAAGATAAGCTTGTTTTTCAATAAGGTCATACCTTAGTTTAGCATCCCTTAGAGTTTTGCTGACAAAGGCCATAGGGTGCTCTACACCTTTATCATTTTTCTGCAATAGAACTGTTGCAAGTGTATCATAAGAGGCAAAAGAGAAGATGTTGAACTCCCTGGTATAATCTAGGCTGATTATAGTGGGAGCTTCCATGATAGCTTGTTTGATGGCTTCAAAATAGCTTCTTGCACCATCTGTCCATTTTATTTCTGATCCTTTCTTCAACATGGAAGTGATGTGCTTCACTAGCTCTGAAAAGTTTATAATAAGCCTCCTCACAAAGTTAATCTTACCCAGGAAATATTGAATGTCCCTTTTTGACCTTGGGATGGAGAATGTCTGAATTTCTTGAACTCTTGCAAGATCGATCTTGACACCTTTAGCAGAAACATTATGTCCCAGAAGTTTGCCTTCTTCTAGAGAAAACTGTGACTTCTTTGGGTTTACAGAAATTCCAAACTGTCTGCACTTTAGGAACACCTTCTTTAAATGCTACAAATGGTCCTTGTGACTACTGGAAAACACTATTATGTCATCAAGGTAAACAAGGACAAACTTGTCCTTCTCTCCCACAAAGGTTATGTCCATGGCCCTCTGAAAAGTACCCCCAACATTCATCAGTCCAAAAGGCATCTTAGAGTACATGAAAATGCCCTAAGGAGTAGTGAAGGCGGTATTTTCCTGACCTTCTAGATGTACATCAATCTGATTGTAACTTGAAAATCCATCTAAGAAAGACATGACTCTAGCCCTAGAAACTTTTTACAGTAAGTGTTCTGTCTTAGGTAGGGGGTAGTTGTCTTTTTTAGAGCATTTGTTCAGATTCCTGAAGTCAACACAAAGCCTGATTTCTCCATTCTTCTTTCTTACTACCACAAGCTTAGCTATCCACTTTGAATACCTTGGGGGAGCTATGATCTTGGAATCCAACAACTTATTGATTTCCTTTTCAATTAAAGGCAATAAGAGAGGGCTGATAGGTCTTAATTTCTACTTAAAAGGGATGGTGTTCTTGTCTAGTGGAATCTTATGTTGAATGATGTTAGTGTCATAGGTCTTAAGATCATTGTACTTCCAAGAAAAAATATCAGCAAATTGTTTCATCAGGATGCAATACTCGTAACTTTGGGCAAAAGACAAGTGAGTGGATAGATTTATGTACTTCAGATGGGCTGGAATCCCTACATTATGCCTATGAACTGCATGCTCATTTTCTTTTTTGGTAGGCTTATAAGGTGCATTATTATGATCAAACAACTTCTCTAGGGGAACCAATCCTTTGGGTATATGGTTACTAGGCAGCTGAATAATGTTATCCTGACCAATCTTGTCCTTTAGCCTAGACTAGTTGCATTCTTCAATGGTTTCGTTTTCTTGGTCAACCTGCATTTCAGTAAATTCGTCAATGACTTGTAAACACCTATTAATTTCATCATCATCTTCACAAGCTTTCCAATATTTAAAATTGTCAGGCAAAGATGGTCTATATTTCACCTGGACTTCATAAGTCAATTTAGGAGGCAAAGGAGGAATAAATGTGCTAGCAAACACAACAAGGGAGTCAACAAGTTGTTTCTTCATTCTAGGGATGTAAGAAATGTTGAAACTATTAAAAGAACCCTTGAGGTTCCATACCTCATCTCTATATGCTTTCAGCCTTGGATGTTTTGCTTGGAAAGTTTTGTTCACTTGCTGAATGATAAGGTCTGTATCTCCAAACACCTTTAGACCTTTGATACCCATTTCTTTAGAAGCATTTAAGCCCAATATCAAGGCTTCATACTCTGATATGTTATTTACGACCTAAAAAGTTAATTTCAAAGATAAATGAATGCATTCTTGTGTGGTGGATACAAGGACTACACCTGCCCCTGCAACTTCCTTAGACCAAGCTCCATCAAAGAACCTATCCCAAATTTGTGGGCCTTCTTCCTCTATGATCTAGCAAATCGGTTTCATAAGCTACATAAAGGCCAACTGGGATTCTTCAATCTGAAGAATACAAGCTCCAAAATCAGTGTCAGCAACATATATGGAATGATTAGTGGGATTCCTTTCATCATTGATGATATAAGCCAATTGAGCTTCTATATATAATCTCCTACTCTCACCTCCAAAAACTGGGACAGTAGCATAGGATAGATCATTTTACAATGTTCCACCTAATCTCTTGATCTAACCTATGGAAAGCAACGTGCCAAACTTGGGGGGTACATCTACTACCACAATATCCATCATCATGCTCTTCATGGGCAGATGAGACAAGGTGATAGATAGGTCCTTGATTAATCCCAAACATTTCACTTTTCTAGAGTCAAAAGAAAATAGGTCATGATAAGACTTGGCAATGTCAAGACCAAACTCATCCATGATAGCTTTGAGCATTAGATTATGGCTGGATTCTGTGTCCAGAAGGAAGTTGTGAAGGATTTTGTCATGAATAGTCAAAGAGACATAGAATGATGGGGAGCTGTCATCACAATTTTCAATCATTGGGCTAAGAACAATAGCTGGTTTGTCGTCTTGCAGATTTACATAGTCAATGGAGGCTTGGATGGCTTTAGGCTCAAGGGCCTCAAGGATAGATATCTTGAAGGACTCATTCTTCAATAGTTCAATCAGAGGTATAGGTATGCTTAGCTTCTAAATTTCTGATTTAAAACTAAAAGGAGAAGGAGGCTTGTCAAGGCCTCTTACCTCATGAGTTGGAACCTTGAGGATGATGGGATCAACTGCCATTAATTTCTACTTTTTAGCTTATTGTATTGTAGGGATAGCAGTTCTCTGAATAGGATTTTCCTTGGCATTATTCATCTTCAACCTCAAATCATATCTGTGTCGATCATCTGTTTGCAGAACAGCTTCACCATCCCACTCTTGACTGATTTGGTCATTGAATAATGACTTTTCATAGGCAACTGAGGTCAAAAAGGAGGCACTGCCTTTGTCTTCCAGACAATGGATCTCATCGTCTTCCTCAAACTACTTTTCTTCCATTACTACATTCTAGAAAGGGGTCTTCACCCTTTGCTCTTCATTAGCATCTTTGCTTCTTTGTAGAATCTGCAATTGCTTATTAGTTCTTCTATATGGATTTGGATTTCTAGGAGAAAAGGTGTTAGGAACACTTCCTTTCCCAGGGTGCTGCTCAACCTTTAATTTGGAGATTTCAAAGTCTAATGACTCTATCATCTTGGTCATTTTATCTATCTTGGGATCCAAAGATGATGAAGATTCACCCCTCTGTCTCATTCTATCAACATTCCCCTTGAGCTTCTATGTAGCCATGATGTTTGATTCTACTTCCAATGTTGCATCCTACATATCAACCAAGGTAGCACATCGTCTCTCCCTCAATAGTAGACAAAAGTTATAATTGAAGGCACTGGCATAGGTGAGTTTAGCAGAGGTAGTGGTGGGTTTTACTTTAGCTAATATCTTGTTGTACATGCAGTTAAACCTGTTATTAAAATCAGATAACAACACACCATTTTCCCTCCTTAAGTTCCCAAACTCAGTGTGGTAGTAGAGTAGATCCTTATTATCCCCCCAATGCTTTAGGAATGCATCATGTAAAGCCTCAATATCAGACATAGACCTTGGGGTCAGTTCTTTGAACCATTTTCTAGTCTCTCCATCTAGACTTTTGACAAAGACTCTCATTCATACATCATCTTCACTAATGTCTAGGTTATCAGCATATCTATAGAATGATTCAAGATGTTCCTCAGCTATAACACCTTTAGTCCCAGTGAACTTAGGCCTATACTTCTGATATTCTCTAGTAGGCATGGCAATAAAAGGAGTGGGCAATACTAGAGGTCCATACCTAGCAGCTATGATTCTTTCCATTTCAGTAGGTGCTTATGGTCCTGCCATAGCTGTGGTGGCTACAAGGGTGCTGGAAGTCTAAATGAAAAAGGGTTGAGGAGTGATTGATAGGATTAGAGGAGTATGATGCATAGGAGGAGATGCTTCCTTTTGGCTTAGAATGAAAGGAGGGCATAAAGAATAAGGAGCTCTATGAATCTCTGAGATTTTTTCTTCACTGCTAGTATTAGATGTTATACTCTCAACATTTATTTGTTCTATTACAAGATTTTCTTGAAGAGATATAGAATATTGTTTAGAGCTACTCAAACCTAATTCTCCTTTCTGCAACGTCTTTTTTTCTTTTATGATTTTTTCAGGGTCAGGTACTAGGTTAGATCATGGCTTCTGAGGATTTCTCTAAGTATGGCTCACAAACTAAGCTAGAACTATGGAGTGGAGTCACCAGAAGGTTCTTCCTCCAGTAGAGTCGCCAAATAGATGATTACAACCCAAATAGTTTCTAGGCTTTGTCTATCGTCAAAGCTGGATCTGTGTCATCCCCCAGGGAAGCTAAGCTTCAGTCTCCTCTCCCCGACAGTGGTGCTAATTATGTTAGCACTCAAGGAAAATCTCCTAGGTTGTAGCTTGGAGATGCCTGGTAACATATAAATCTTCAATATTGTTCTCAGAACTATTGGAGTGGATGATGGTTTGGATCAAGTTAGATGACTATTTCAACTCTTTTTTCACTCAAGACATGCATGAACACCCTCATCTTGACAAAGCTTTAGACCAGTAATACTCAATAGTTTATAGATTTAATGAATAGGTGGAGAATACTGAATGTACCAGTAGATACATATATAAACACATATGAATGGTTAGCTGCAGAAAGTAAATAAAACTTGCAAATCTAATTTATCAATGTAGAGATAAGATAGCAATTATCTAGCATTAGACATAGAAGAAAACATGAATAACCTATTCAAGCAAAAGCTTAAAACAGAGGAGAAGATGGTGATTGAACATGTAGTAACAAATGAAGCTTGTATTATTGGAATGAAGATGAGATGCTGGGAGGAATAGAGTATCCATAGTCTCCAAAATTGAACCCCTAATACCTCGAAATTTCAACCATTTATAGGAATTTTACAATGCTCTCGAACCCTCTGAGGCTCAAGATGTCTTAATCTATCCCCTCTGTCTTCTAACAAACAAAGCAACCAAATTCTAGTAAATTCACTACGCTATCAGGTAGCTCACTCGTGCCAGCGATGCTCCATGATCACTTATGTTGGTTCAGTTGCATTGTGCTATGGCTTTTTCCCTCTTTTGTCTTTCTGTCTCTCGGACTTTGTCCACTTGAATCCCTATTCTAGTGTTAAGTAATCATTGCATAACACCTTCACGGGAGGTGGCCACCTATTTTGCAATGGATGAGTGCATCGGGCCTTTGAAATCCCTGAAATGGCCGCTTTCTGTTAACACGGAGAAATGCATTCAAACTGTGAAAATCTGCCAAAAATGTTGTTCACGTGGACTTCAAATGTCCTCAAATATGGTATGTTCTCCTATCGTGTCCACCTGTGAGGCACTATCACATGTCGCAAATGGTCTATCCCTTTGTATTTTAGAAATACATTAAAACACTAAAAATCCCATAAAAATGGCCTTGGGTGGATTTGAAATGACATACAATAGCCTTACAAAACCCTTTCAGGTCCAATTTATCGCATCAGCACTTTATCCTTTGTATTTTGTTTGATAAATGAAATATGAAAATACAAAGGAAATTGTTGTTTCCTGGAAGTCAAATCATATCGAATATGGTTTATAATGTTATTGGGTTTGGCTAATCGCATCGCACATCTATATAGGTATAAGCCTCGCTCCATTGTGTTTCTTCGATTACGATATCGCGATGCAATTGATTGAAATCCCATATCATGATAACCCCGGGCTGTTTGGTGAGCGCTCTATTGTTGTTTGCCGATTATGATTCACCGATCAGATCTAGACCATTGATCGGCCAGATCTGACAACTATTGTGCCAAGTTGTTGTAAGCCTCCTCTAACCTTATTTCACTGTTTTCTTGTGTTTTTTGCTTCTCGATAGTGCTTTTCCCCCTTTTTGAAGGTTCCTCTTATGTGACAGTTTTTATCTTTTGAATGATTTTAAGAAGATTTCGAAGACTTAGAGAGTGTTTTGGATTTGTTTGGATCAGTGTCTCAAGGATAACAAGACTAATACAAGAATTTCTTCAAAAGTGCTAGATTAATTATCATCAAACTAATGATACTTGTATTTGGGTGTTACCATTGATCTTTGTATGCAAAAATTTGGGAGTAACCAACATGTTCCTCTCCTTATATAAAAGAAAAATGGATTCTATTTTTCCCAATAAACCTATTTGGTTTACATTTCTATTAAAATGATTCACTTTGATGGTCTATCAGGTTTATTAATCCCCCTTATACACTTATGAAATGAAATTCTATTACAATAATATCAGTAAAGTTTTAAAGACAATTAGAAATATTGTAATTATGCCTTAAGACCTAACACGATTGGTCTACCTGTATTGTCTCTGAATTTAATATAGATCAGTTCCATGATCTAATAGTTTTTTTGATGCATGATAGTATTATGATAGATAGGTTGATGATGTAAAAAATAATGACTGAAGAGGCTCCTCATTCAAAGGGAGAATCGATCCATAAGATCCCTACACCTATTATCATTTGCATTATATATAGAAGATTATTGGTTGTTGAAGTAAGATTTATGGACATGAATAGACAAATATCTGATATTGTTGGTTTGTAGAAAAATTCTAGTCTAAGAAGAAAGAGTTTTCCTTAATCTAAGCCTCAACCACACAGAAGTAAGCTTAAGGGTGTCAGTGTAGCCTCTAAATTGCATGGAAGAAGGCCTATGAGTGCGGTTATGCTTGTAGGGAAAAAAAGCGAAGCTTTGTGCATGAAATTAGAAGTTTAGCTGAAGGAAGATAGTCCTACAAGCATGGAGTTGACAACTTAAAGTTATATGAGCAGGTGTAGTAGTGGCTACAACCACCCTCCAAAATGTTCACTCGCATGCAAAATTCGTAGCCTACCTTGGATCCTGCGATCAATCATCCTTGGTCACTTGTTGGTAAGATGATGATCTCAATATTTCCCTCCTTCATCTTAAGAGTTGTTCATGTTCTCATATTTATGCAACATGTGTCATCTTTGGGCATAGGGGTCGATGTTTGTCATGTAAAGGGAATTTTGTTTTGCTTATAGGGAAAGCATGTGTGCATGAGTTTCTATCATCACATAGAAATTTTTCACACTCACTTCACGCACTCTTGTCATGAAGGATGTTGCATCAAGAAAAACATGTTTTATACATTTTGAATGGTCTATCTTGCATCACTAAGTGTTTGTGTACGATCATAGTCAAGTCTTATTGATTATTGAATTGAGGCTTCTGTGATCCATATCAAATTTTTGAATATTCTTCAGTGAAAATCACATAGAGAAACTTTTGTTGACACGTTTCGAACCAACCAGTGTGGTTCATCATCAGGAAATATTGAATGAGCAGATCTCGCTTTGCACATTACCTTGTCTTTTTAGCCATTACCTTGTCTAGAAAATTGGGTCATGGGATATTCTGCCCTATCTATTTAATGTGCAAAGCGAGATCTGCTCATTCAACTTGTCCTGATGATGAACGACATTGGGTGGTTCGAAACGGGTTGCCAAAAGTTTCTCTATGTGATTTTCACTGAAGAATCTTCAAAAAAGTCTTATTGATGTTTACATATGTTTCACTAATCTCGCACTTAGCCATTTCCCAAGCAACCTAGCCTCATCCAGCTTCACGGAACTGTGCACTTTTCTTATGCAACCATCAAGCTTCGTCCCTTACCTGTTGAAACCATATAGTGCGCGGAGACCAAAACATCCCTTCGCATCCAAAATTACACAGTGGTTTCCTTCAGTGTCCTTGCCCTGGCTGGAACCCACTGTCTTCAAAAACTGTGCAATGTTGTCCCTCAGTTTCCCAGCCAGCACTTCTCTCCAGAAATTTATAGAGTAGTCTGGTTGCAGTGCACTCAGAAATTGCGTAGAGGTGTCGTCCCAGGACACCCCATCCAATAGCACTGTCCTGTGCCCAAACAATGTGCAGTGTTGTCCAAGCTGCCCTATCTGCCTTGCATGTAGAAACTGTGCACATGGGCCTCTGAGGGCCTCATTTTGACAATAGTCACTATCCACTGAAATTGCACAAATATACCTCTCAGTGAGTACAGGAAAAGGTGACATGCTAAGATCATTCCCAAGAAGTTGATGAGAAGGACCAAGAGACTAAGTGATGGCAAAATATCAGGATCGCATGCAAAATCTGTCAGATGCATGATCATCTCGAGGGTAAGTATGGTAAGTTAAGAACACCTTTTGAAGTACACTTCTTAGTTGAGTTTGTAGGATTGGTTGTCAGTGTCATATCATCATGCCTTTAGTAAAATTCATGTGCACAAACACAAAAGTTATTTCATGTGTTTCCTCTACATGTCTTGCTCCCTTTTTGCTTGTTTGAATAACTGTCATCTCCAACATGTTGATTGCTATGTCATGCTTGTGACCTTGTTGTAGTGATGTTGAAGGTTTGTGTATGAATTGTATTCACTATGTAAACATCTATTGCACTCACACACGAAGTCATATGCAATGTCAGGCAAGTTTCTTCATGGTCATTCGATGGTCTATTCAAGCTTTGCACTTATCACTCATGCCCTTTGGTTTGAAATGTCTTGTCGACAAGTCATGTTGAGTGTGTGTTTGCAAGGTCATGTATACATGAGTTAACTTGCTCACACACTTAACCATTTTTCTGAAGATCTGTCAATCGAACAACACTCCATTAGTTGATCCTTCACTGAGCTGCATTACGTAGTCTCAACACTCAATGACCAAATATTGATTGCTGCCCAGAATTGCACAGAGCTTGAGAATGCTCCCCAAGCAATCTGCACTACACAATCTCAGAAACAACCTAGCTAACTAGCACCCAGAACATCGTAGATGTTTCCCGACAAGATATCTCAATTTGTGCTACCCACAAGCCTATCCATCAAGCTTCCCATTGATCAACCAGAGAGTTTGACTAGTTAGTGACCCTGGGCTTTACTCCTCCAAAAAATCGTACGGAAGCTCCCAACATGCCCACCTCTACTAACTAAAGAAATTGCAAAGACATGAGGGATAGGAACTCACTACCTATCACTGCATTTTCTTTGAAAATTGTGCAGTTCTGTCAGTTAGTCCCCTAGTCAGTTGGCCTACCACTCCTCCTAAAAATTACACATTTTTCTTGGACTGTCCACCAGTTGTCCGACACCCCGCTCAGCCTGGAAACTAGGAAGCCATGTCTTGCATGACTACTTCGCAGTTCTACGTGGTTTTGTCTAGCAAGCTCACACATCCTACTCCCAGCCTCCTCTGTGAATCTATGCAGTTTTCACTACTAGTGTCCCCTACTGCCCCCACTGCCTTCCCCAGAAAAATTGTGCATTTCTGCCTCCCAGCGGAACCAAATCCTGTAGAATGTCACTATTATCCCAGACTTCTCAACCCAACCTCTCAGTCAACTCTGCACATTTTTTATCGACAGTGTCCCAGAGCCTCACATCCCAGCCTGACATGTGTTTTATGTTGTTTCATAGCCTTGTCCTCTGTCCCGGTCACCTGCACCAAAAATTGAAAGACGATGCATCATATCTAGACTAGGGAATTTCTGGATTTGATGTCATCTCCTCATGAGTGATTGCAAAAATAGGTACATGGATGAGACATGATGCGACGATGAACAAGATGAAAATGGAGCGCATACTAAAAGACTTTTTCATGGTTGCGAACACACGAAGCCCACCAAGTAGCAAGCGAAGGAGACACGTGCACATGCATGGACCATCAAGTGAACACCAAGACCATTAAAGACTAAGCACACTCTGCCATGTGGAGGTGAAGCTATGATACCCCACAGGCACACGAACATCACAACCAACATGTGCATACCTACAATGTCATGTCGAGTTGTGTCATGAGTCGCCTTGGCCACATCACTACCTTGTGTCAGAACTATGTAATCAATGTAATGTAACGTGGAAGTCCAAGAGACCCATGGATGAATTCAAAGAGTCATGTGTTGGAAATAATACTGAAAGGGGCGGGGGCAAATCAGTATTATCAAATCAAACACTTTTTCATGTTCATACTCAGATATATATATATATATATTATATATATATTATTATATTATATATATATATTATAATAATATATATGCTACTTCAGTTATGGAAACTCGCGTATACATGCAACTGTGTCTAATGCAACCGATCTTTAATTAGTGCATCAGAACTTTATTAACCATATGAATGGTAAACAGGTGTAGTAAAAAAAAATAGATCATCACACACAAGAAGCACACATGAACACCATGATGTAAGGTGCAAACCCAATGTGGGTGAAAACCACCTACTGCAATTCGTCTTTATCTTCTTTTAATAAGAAATTTCTTTTTACAATATCTCTATATTGGAGCAGTATTATACGAGTACGTAGGATTCTACCAGTAGAAGTCTACAACCTTCTCTCATTCTCTAGCTTCTCCTCGAAGGGAGCAACAACCCCCTTAGCTCTTGTACCAGCTGATGTACTAGTACGTAGGTGTTGACCTACAGAAGGCTACAACCTTCTCTTTTCTTCCATGGACCATGTTTCATAAATTTTCATACTAGATACTCCTAAAGTAGAACACCATAATTTGAAGGGCAAGTTTCATCCAATTTTCATTCTAGACCCCTCAATAACATTGAAGCGCAAAATCATTTGATATAACAAATCATCAATCTATGAATCATCCAACACTGAATCACTGAAACCCTGTTAATAGAAACACAGTCACTAGAACACGGAGTAGATCACAGAATTCTACAATAATATCCAAAGCCATTTGTATCATCAAAAATCATGCATCAGAGTTTATACGCTACTTGGAAAGAGCCGAACCAGTGTGTATACACAACTTCACCAAAGTGAACCAGCGTATATGTCATCAAATGCTTATTTATAACTTCATTGCACTTCCCAACATCAGACATACCCAGATCATTACATACAAAAAGAATATTATGTGCCTTAGCAACCAGATCTATAAAGATAAGTCATTATGATCCTGATCCAATATTAGATCTCATCCATCAACACTGAAGCTCAACATAATCAGCTAATCTGAGTATGTAGAATACAGACACCAGTAAATAGGCACCAAAACTCAAAACTTTGCCTCAACTACCAAAACCACCTGTAACTTCAAATATCATAGTTCATATGGTATACACTACTTAGATGTATCTAACCTGTGTGTATACGCACTTTTATCAAAGTCAACAAACGTATACATCTGTAAATATTCATTCACAATTTGCAGCTATTCCAGACTTGAGTTAGATCATAATATTTATAGAACATTACATGCGTCAGTATATAGATCTAGAATAAGCATGATCAAATCATATAGAGATGATTCATTCCAAGCCGTAATATCCTGATCCATCATTAGATCTTGTCCTCCATAAACTGTTGAGATTCCTCCTTGGCTCAGATCAAGTAAAGCATCATGAACCCATAACCTGCATACTGGATCTCACACTACATTAGATATTCAAGACTTTCTTCGTGCATTTGCCTAATGATCTTCTCCTCCTTTTATAGTCTTAGGCCTTACTCAATACCATGGTCGAAAACCACATAGAACAAATACCTTGGTCTAAATACATGGGGTCAATACCTCGGACCAAATACCATTGACCAATACCAAAATACCATGGTCCAAATACCATGGATCAAAAAATTAGTTTCGGACATGTACATGCTTTTACTTGCATGAAAATGTGTGCATAAACATATGCGACTTTTGCTCAATGAACCTACGTATAGACACAACTTGGTCAAGGTAAAACTGCGTATAACTCTTTTTCTTTCTTTCTGCGAGCCTGAACTGTGATTCAATACTGTTAACCTATAGCACTTTGATCTTCATCATCAAGGACAACACTTGTATCATAATGTTAACTTGTTGCACTGTGAACTGTCATTTTCTTTGAACTGCCCTGCATCACATCTGTTAACACAACTACCATGTATTAATATCACATCTGATATCTCTTGTGAAGATTCATCTAGTTACCACGTATAAGTGAGTTGTTCTACTACAAGAGGGTTGCCATCAAGTACATCAAATTCATCATAATTCCAACAATCCCCCCCTTTGGACTTGATGGCGACAACAACAACAAGTCACTCTCCCCCTTTAACATCAAGGGAGAAGGGTGGACTAAGATTTTCTCTCCCTTGATATACATTCTGCTATCCACACTCCCCCTGAGTAAATGCTAAAATCTCTGATTGAGCTCCCCTTTTGTACATGCCAATTCTACAAAAATATTTTTCAAGAGAATAACATGACTCTACAACTCAACCAAGTGAGTATGACCTTCCTATCACCAATGACTCATACATACATCAATTTCCCAATCAAGTGGGGAGAGACTTGACTCATCCACCCAACCAAGTGAGGATATACCAATAGCTTATACATGATAAACAAGAACATTACATCATCCATCCCAGGCATAGTGGGCATAGAAATTACATCATATGACCAAGAGAGATTCAACACATGATCACATCATGGGTCATGATATGAACTTTAGATTGAATGATATACATGAAATTTATAACAGAGACCAAATACCTAAACAAAACCATGATAATCATCAGCAACTATCATACACAATGTATGATCTGTTCCATAAGCATCTGTCAACAGCATCCGTACCAGCAACTTGTATATGTCCATTAGTGTAGATAACATAAACCAGTGACAAGGTATGTCTACATCAATTCATCCTCTTGATCTTGAGCATTTTCAAAACCTTCCATGAATCAATTCTGCATATGTCATACAAAATCATTCACATTATATCATATGTGAAAAACATCATAGTCATCACTTCATCATGAAGATCTGCATGACCTTTTATACCATCCATGTATCATTACTCGGAAACATCCCACATTTGATAAGCATCAATCAACATATGTGAGTATCAACCTATCATTATATAGGTAAGAACTTATCATCATCATGTCTTCAAATAGTTATGTCCTCATGTGATCTGCAATGACTCCATTATCTTGGCCAACCAACAATGCAACTTCATGTATCTAGCATACTGTATATATCACTATGTATCTAGAAAACCTTGAGCTCAAGATCTTTTGTCAAGACTTCTTGATATCAACAACAACAATAATCCTCAACCATGTGAGAGCCAAGAACTATGGAAATCCTATATTATATGATCTTTATGCATATGGCGACAACAGCATATGAGTGACTCATCATCAAGTAATGAAGTTAAGCTTTGTACTTCCCCTTATCCTTATAAAGATTACTATTTAAGCAACATTTATGCATCATCAGAGAATCAACCACAAATCTAATCTGAACACCAACTATGTAACCCCAAGAATCATATGAGATTTTGTCATGGAAAACTCATAACCATATCATAGCAAGATGTATCACTTAGCCATATAAGCATCATCACCAATGACTTCTAACCATAATGCCAACAATGCATTATTCAAAGCATAAACCCCCCTTGAAGCCAAGCCATCTATTTACTGTCAAATCTAACCATGCATATATCAGCAAGAAGTATCAAGGCATCATCATCATCAAGTTAGGATCAAAACACTTCTAAACATCTTATGAGTATCAAGAAATTTCCACACATCATCAACAGATTGTAACCATTATCAAATAGAGCAAATAATGAACTGAATCATATCAAACCCTTTTTCCTGAGCTTGTCCCATTGTTTTTCATAAAACTAACATATATGCCACTGTGCAGTGACTAACTCGCATATATATGTGACTTATCTTCATGAAACTTGCGTATGAGATTTAGAACACTGAAGTTTCACATGTTTAGCTCCCTCTGAGTCTGTTATGTCTGTACATTGTGCTGTGCCACATCTTTCTGACTGTACTTCCTTCTTCTTCTGTATCTTCAAGTGTGATGATGTTTTCTCCTTTTGCTATGGTGTTTGTACTTTGTTCCTGCATTCCTTTTCTATATGTCCAAGCTTGTTACATGCATAACATCTCATATTTTTCATATTTCTTCTATAGTAGTCAATGGCTCTGTGACCAAACATATTGGAAGAAAAACAATATCCCATAAAGTAATTGGAGAATGATGATAATTTTGTGTGATGGTCTTGAACCATTCTTCTTCTGCATCTGGCTGCAACATGTCCAAAATTATGACATACATAACATTCAACATTATTCAATTGAGGAAATGACCAACTATCACTTCCATAGTTAGGAGTAAAATATTTTCTTTGAAGAATTTCTTTCCTTGGTTTTTGATGGGATTGGCCTCTCATTTCCTTGTTGAGCGTTTCAAATTTTGCATTAGAGTCCCTTGTCTTACTTTCTGAACTAGATGCACCTTCAACAGATTCATGAAAAGAAAGACCAGTTTTGATAGCAGGAGATCTTTGACCACTAATAATATCATCCAAGATCTTAGTACTATCTTGAAATCGTAAGAGCTTATCCTTTTCTTCTAATTTATTATTTAGAATATTTACCTCAACCTGATGTTGTTCTTCCTTTTCAAGATACTGCTTCTTCATGATTCCTTCAGCTTTTATTTCTTCTTCCAATTGATGTCTCAATTCAAGAACTTCATTTTCTTGTTTTTCAGGAGCTTGGAGTAGTTCTTTATTCTGCTTATTTGATTCTTCAAGATCTTCTTTTAGCGAGAGGATATTAGCTTCAAGACTTTCATAGTAACTGGATCTTTCTCTGAGTTTCTTGATTGTTGTGCTCCTTTCATTTACTTCATTTCTTAATGATGTCACTTCATCTTGTAGCTTTTGACATTGATCTTCCTTTTCCTTGAATAGCTTCCTTGCTTTGTTTCCTTCCTCTAGTTGAGCCTTTAGTTTGATAGCTTCTTCTTTGAAGGCATGTTCCATTTTGTCCAATAGATCTTGTTGATCTTTAATTTTATCCATAAGCCTTTTAAATTCTGTCTCTATTTGATATCTTTCATCCTCACCCATAAGAGCAAGTTCAATTGTTTCGCTATCACTTTCATCATCTTCAAGTGGATGGAGAAATGTATCACTAGAGGATAACAAACTCATACCTGATAGTTATTTTACTTGTTCATCTTGATTCTGAGGTGATTCTGAATCTGAAGTGTTGCTTCCACATATTCCCCAATCGATTCTTCCACTGTCATAGTTCCTCTGAGATTTCTTCTTCTGAGGTGCTTTCTTCTTTAACTTCTTTCTCATTGTTATACAGATCTCCTTTAAGCGATCAAGCTTTTACCAAAGGACCTGCTCTAATACCAATTGTTGGAAATAATATTGATAGGGGTGGGGGTGAATCAATATTATCAAATCAAACACTTTTTCATTTTCATACTCAGATATATATATATTTCTCATGATCGTCGTGTCTCGC
>APFE031738942.1:110384-134715 GCA_000404065.3 Pinus taeda
TATATATGCTACTTCAGTTATGGAAACTCGTGTATACACGCAACTGTGTCTAATGCAACTAGCGTATATCCAGTAAACTTATGATTCAGTTAATCCATTAAATCTTGATCTTTAATTAGTGCATTAGAACCTCATTAACCATATGAATAGTAAACAGGTGCAGTAAAACATAATAGATCATCACACACAAGAAGCACACATGAACACCATGATGTAAGGTGGAAACCCAATGTGGGTGAAAACCACCTACTACAATTCATCTCTATCTTCTTTTAATAAGAAACTTATTTTTACAATATTTCTGTACTGGAGCAGTCTTATACCAGTACGCAAGCTTCTACTTGCAGAAGGCTACAACCTTCTCTCATTCTCTAGTTTCTCCTAAAAAGGAGCAACAACCCCCTTTGCTCTTGTACTAGCTGATGTACTAGTACGTAGGTGCTGACCTACAGAAGGCTACAACCTTCTCTTTTCTTCCATGGACCACGTTTCATAAATTTTCATACTAGATACTCTTGAAGCACAACACCATAATCTGAAGGGAATGTTCCATCCAATTTTCATACTGGACCCATAAATAACATTGAAGCGCAAAATCATTTCATACAACCAATCATCAATCTATCAATCACCCAACACTGAATCACTAAAACCTTGTCAACAAAAGCACAATCACCAAAACATAAAGCAGATCACATAACTCTACAATAATATCTAGAGCCAGCTGTATCATAAAAAATAAGGCATCAGTGTATACGCTACTTGGAAAGAGCTGAACTAGCGTGTATACACAACTTCACCAAAGTGAACCAATGTATATGTCATCAAATGCTTATTTATAAATTCATTGCACTTCCTGACATCAAACATACCCAGATCATTACATACAAAAAGAATAGTACATGTGTTAGCAACCAGATCTATAAAGATAAGTCATTATGATCTTGATCCATTATTAGATCTCATCCATCAACGTTGAAGCTCAAGAAAATCAGCCAATCTGAGTATGCAGAATATAGACACCAGTGAACAGTCACCAGAACTTAGAACTTTGCTTCAACTACCAGAACGGCCTGTAACTTCAAATATCATAGTTCATATGGTATACACTACTTAGATGTATCTAACCTGCATGTATATGCACTTTTATCAAAGTCAACCAGCGTTCACATCTATAAATATTCATTCACAATTTGTAGCTATTCTAGACTTGAGTTAGATCATAATATTTACAGAACATTACATGCGTCAGTATACATATCTAGAATCAGCATGATCAAACCATATAGAGATGATTCATTCCAAGCCATAAGATCCTGATCCATCATTAGATCTTGTCCTCCATCAACCATTGAGATTCCTCCTTGGCTCAGATCAAGTAAACCATCATGAACCCATAACCTGCATATTGGATCTCACACTACATTAGATATTCGAGACTTTCTTCATGCATTTGCCTAATGATCTTCTCATCCTTTTATAGTCTTAGGCCTTAATCAATACCATGGTCCAAAACCACTTAGAACCAATACCTTAGTCTAAATACATTGGGTCAATACCTCGGACCAAATACCATGGACCAATACCAAAATACCATGGACCAAAAACTTAGTTTCCAAAATGTACGCGCTTTTCCTCTTATGACTTTTGCTCAATGAACCTGAGTATATACACAACTTGGTCAAGGTAAACCTACGTATAACTCTTTTTGTTTCATTCTGTGAGCCTGAACTGTGATTCAATACTGTTAACTTGTAGTACTTTGATCTTATCATCAAGGACAACACTTGTATCATAATGCTAACTTGCTACACTATGAACTATCATTTTCTTTGAACTTCCTTGCATCACATTTGTTAACACAACTACCATGTATTAATGTCACATTTGATATCTCTTGTGAAGATTTATCTAGTTACCATGTATAAGTGAGTTATTATGCTACAAGAGGGTTGCCAT
This sequence comes from Pinus taeda, assembly GCA_000404065.3. Lineage (NCBI taxonomy): Eukaryota > Viridiplantae > Streptophyta > Pinopsida > Pinales > Pinaceae > Pinus > Pinus taeda. Next base: position 112,344 of record APFE031738942.1, read on the forward strand.
CAAGCACAACACATTCATTATAATGCCAACATCATGTAAGTCAAAGAGTCATCTAAGCTGAACAGTCATGAGGGAATTTGAACAGTCATAAGGATTAGTTTCACCCTTGGCTATATATACCCCTCATTTGTACATGCAAAGGACTTTTCACCTTGGCTCCTCCCACATAGCCTTGAGAGTCTGTAGTATTTTATTTAAGGAGTGAGCAATGGCCCCAACGCCTCGCTATTGGGGTTAGTGATGTAATGGTCTATGGATGTGTCCTGGAACTTTTGCTTAATTCAGAAGAATGTTAATAGGCCAACACATTTTCACATGTATTGTATTCATTTGTAAGACTATTCTTTGAATGCTTGTAATGCATATTTCTTTAACCTGTATTAAGACAATTGAACTATTTAAGTTGTTTTAGTACATATGTTGTTGGAAATGTGTTGTTTCACTTGTCAATGTTGTCTCACCTGTGTGGACTATTCCATCGGAAACTCGACAGATTCATTCTAGTTAACTTGTGATAACAACCGTCGCACTTGTGTGGACTATTCTATTGGGTGATATACGTGCCATATGTTCACTTTGTGTTTATGACTACCGCATCCACGTGGACTACTCCGCTGGAAGTGGCATATGTCTTGTTTTGTTATGTGTCTCTTACTGAGTTGGGACTATTCCCTTTCGACGTGAGACTCACTTTCACCCTCTCCCTTTGCAGTGAAATAACTTAGACACAAGTTACACTAACCACTCACCACAAAAATGAACCTCATTGTTTGAATACTAAGTATACCACTCTCATGTGCTAACAAGAAAGAGCTAAGGCATATCTTTAATATAATGGAAATCGGTCCATCGTAGTGGATGGGACTTCTACACCAAACAGTGTGAGGTCTAGTTGGGACTTCATGTAGAGGAGATCCCTCGAGTGTTGGTGGGTCCAACACGGTCAACATTTCTAGTGCTAGAGGAAGGGCTAGATGATAAGCTGAGTCCTCACGATCTGTTTTGAATATCCGCATACTTTTCATGACTAACCACAAAATTCCTCCTCCAGATTGTATGTCTTATGGAAACGATTTTTAAATCTCACAGGAGCTCTAGAATTTCTTGTCACAATACACATATGAAGGTGAAGGTAGAATAGCCTGGCTTGAATATAGAATAGCCTTCATAGTTATATGTCACAAGTATAAAATCCATGAACATTACATGAGGTTTGCGCTACTCACACACACGCTTTGAGGGCACCCACTACTATGGTGTGCCACACTGCTCGAGAACTCTATTCACTCCCTCACTCAGTTGATAAAAAAGATAAACAATATTTTCCATCATTTTGACCATCAAGCACTCAATAAAGAAATTCTGGAATTATGGAAAGCATTTGATGAATCCAATGAGAAACTTCACCCAAGATTTTGCAATCTTGCATACCGTTTTTGTGAAGATGAAATTTCTTGGGAATTTATTGATGGAATATTTAAGTATCTTCTTTACATATCCGATAATACACAACTATTAGAATCATTAAAACCCCTCCCATCATACCTTAGTGTTAGATATACCAAATCTAAGATGGACGAGGTCACTATCACAAGTGATTGTCTGTCCTCTTCTCATCAAACAGTGTTATATCTGCAGTGCAAAGTAGGAACAAATGTGTGCATATCTATTGATCTATCACATCCTCCCACCCCATTTTCTCTGAATGTCTACGTAGATTTGGCTTGCAAGCCTACTGGATTTCATGTGGATTTCTTACCCCAACCTCTGTCCTCGTGTTTTGTTGATCCTTCAAATTGTACTCTCTTGTGTTCTCCTATTCCAGACTCCACATATTTTGTTCACGAGGATCAAGTTGTAAACGGAGTTGGTTTTGTGTAGCGAACCCATGCTATCATTCATAACAAGTGTGTGTAGGAATATGAAGAAGAACCCACGATGAAGGATGACTCCCTTCCATCTGTGCCTCATCCACTCTATTCCGACATCCCTTCTGATTATGCCACTTTTTCTTCTCCCTGTGAAAACTTATCTCTGGATGTTTCTAGTTCTAATCGTTCTTAGGACACACCAGATTTCAGACTGTCATTACATTGTGGAGAGGACACATCTTTCTCTGAAAATCCATCACATTTGTCATCTTTCATTTGTGAAAACGTAGAGGATGAAAATCCTTGTTTCTCATCTACCCCTCTTCATGATTTATCAAATCATGAGGATGCCGATGAACATCCCAAATTTTCTGATCATGGTTATTGTGATCTCTTTAATTCTTCATTTGATCATGATTTTGATTCACCCACTGTTAATCTTCCTAAGCCACTAGTCTTCGATGATCTATCTTTCGACGAAATGGAAACCCTGTAGGTTGTCAAGGCACTTCAACTTGAGCTTATGGTTATGTCAGGTCCTCACTCTCCTGACATCAATTCCACTTATGCTCAGAAACTTTTTAAAACACCTAAGGCTCGTCATCACTCATATGTATTCATTGAAGATCAATCCAATAAATAGATTTCACTTCTTCCACCTGAATCGCATGATCCCATAGCTCATGCATTGGAGAAATCATACACGGAAAGCACACTTGCAAGTCATAACTTGTCTCTGTTTCTCATGTTTTCTTGTATGTCATAGTCAAGAGAGTGTTCATGCTTATCATCTACATGCAGTGTGCCACAACACCATGTTAAGTCTGCAAATTGTTTGTCTTGTGCATTCGCTCTTTTCTTTTTTGTGGATTTTTTAGAAATCGGAGCGTGTTGGTCTTGATTGTTAAATCTTTCTTGTTCACTTGTTCACATGCATATTTTCATGCATTCGCCAACATGGGCTTGCCAATGCACTAGTGGTTAAATCTTTCTTTCTTCATTTTATTGCTTGTTTTACTTTTTCTTTACTTCTTCTTTTTTCCTTTTCTTTCTTTGCTTGCGTGCACCTGTAGGTTACCCTCCCATGAAACTGTTTTTGTCTCTTGAGACAAGCTGGGAAAATCTAAGAGGACTTGTAGAAATATCAACATCTAGTTATCTTTTGTCCTCTCTCTTTATGAATATCTTATTGTCTTGATTCGATGATGCCTTAATGGAAAATATGTTTTTTTTAGAGTGATTCTTGGTGAAAATAGAATGCTTGCACTATTAACTAGTGTTGCCTTCTCTAATCAATTCTTTTGGTTTAACCCTTGTCAGCTCAGTCAAGTGGAGTATGGTGAGGAGGAAATCCTCAACAAGTATGTCAGAGGCATATATAACATACTTCCATGAAGGAACAACCTCTTTTACTCTCAATAAGTAAGGATCCCTCTTCCTCCTCTGAAATAAATAAGTGCCTATGCATAGTCTTTTAAAAGAATAGAAAAAAAATGAAAAATGAAAAATGAATAACGTGGAAGAAGAGAAATGATTCCTACATAGAGAGTTCATGAAAGTAACTCCACCAGGGTACTGACCAGGCTCGCTGGTAGCAATAAATGCTTGTGTTACAGTGTGACTCCACTTGGGTACTGTCCAAGCCTACTAGCAGTGGAGCAACACCAAAGATGAAACTTAAACTCTGATAGTTTTATTACTTATGAATCAATATACCCCTCATCCCTAATCGAAACAACTAAGTTGACTTGGCCTGGAACGTGTGTTGATTGATCAAGAGAATGGCAGAGACTATACCTTTCACACAAGCTAGTGTGAAAGCCATCACAATCAAGGAATCGAACAATACTTTTGGAAGGGTTACACTGGCTTTGTGTAGAATAAGGTCCATACAGAGAGTTGGGGTTCTATCAGTGTGTCACCAATGTTGTAGCAGCTACAACCACCCTCCAAAATTTTGGCTTGCATGAAAAATTTCTGAGGCTACCTTGGATCCTATGATTGATCATCCTTGGTCACTTGTTGGTAAGTTAATGTCTCAATCTTCCCCTTCTTGATCTTAAGAGTTGTTCATGTTATCATCTTTATGAAGTCTATGTCATCTTTGGGCATAGGGGTTGTTATTTTTCATGTAAAGGGAATGTTATTTTGCTTCTAGGGAAAGCATGTGTGCATGAGTTGCTATCATCACATAGACATGTTTCACACTCACTTCACACACTCTTGTCGTGAAGGTTATTTCATCAAGGAAAGTATGTTTTATACATTTTGGATTGTCTACGTTGCATCACTAAGTGTTCATGTGCGATCATTGTCTAGTCTTATTGATGTTTACATATGTTTCACTGATATCACACTTAGCCATTTCCCAAGCAACCTAGCCTCATCCATCTTCCTGGAACTGTGCACTTTGCTTTTGCAGCCATCAAGCTTCCTCCCTTGTCTACTTAAACCCTACGGTGCAAAGAGACCCAAACATCCATTGGCATCCAAAACTGCGTAGTCTTTCCTTTAGTGTCCTTCCCCCAGCTGGAACCCACTATCTTTAGAAACTGCGCAATGTTATCCCTCAACTACCCAACGAGCACTACCCTCTAGAAATGCATAGAGCATTCTAGCTGCACTACACTCAGAAATTGTGTAGACGTGTCCTCACAGGAGCCCCCATCCTGCTACAGTGCCCTGTGCCTCAAAAGTATACAGTGTTGTCCAAGCTTCCCTTTTCTCTCTTAGATGTGGAAACTGCATAGATGGGCCTCCTAGGGCCACATTCTCGCAGAAGTCACTATCTGCTGAAACTACATAGATCTACCTCTCAGTGACAACATGAAAAGGTGACATGCTAAGATCAATCCCAAGGAGTTGAGGAGAAGGACCAAGAGACTATGTGATGGAAAAATAATAGGACCACAAATAAACTCTATCAAATGCATGATCATCTTGAGGGTAAGTATGGTAAGTAAAGAACACCTTTCGAAGTATGCCTCTTAGTTTAGATAGTAGGATTGGTTGTCAGTGTCATATCATCATTCCTTTAGTACCATGCATGTGTGCAAACACAAAATCCATTTATGTGTTTCCTCTACGTGTCTTGCTCCCTTTTTTCTTGTTTGACCGATTGTCGTCTTCAGCAAGTTGATTTTTATGTCATGCTTGCAACCTTGTTCTAGTGATGTTGAAAGTTTGTGTATGAGTTGTGTTCGCTATGTAAACATTTACCGCACTCACACATGAAGTCGTATGGAATGTTGCGGATTGTCATCATAGTCGTTCGATGATATATCTCAAGGGTTGCACTTATTTCTTGTGCCCTTTGGTCAAACACACTGAGTTTGCAAGGTCATGTATACATGAGTTCACTCTCTCACACACTTAACCACTTTTCCAAAGAACTATCGACCAGACCACCCTCCATCATACAGACCTCCACTAAGCTGCACTGCACAGTCTCAAAACCAGTGACCAAGTACTCTTGCCCAAAATTGCGCAAAGCTTGAGGACCCCCAGATAGTATCCATTGTGAAATCCTCAAAACAACCTAGCTGACTATCACCCAAAACAACACAGAAGTTTCCTAAGAATCTATCTCAATCTACGCTGCCAACAAGCCTATCCATAAAGCCTCCCACTGGTCAACTCAAGAGTTTGACTAGGAAATGACCCCAAGCTTCACTTCTCCAAAAAATTTTGCAAAATCTGTCAGCATGTCCACCTCTGATGACTAAAGAAATTACATAGACATGATGGATAGGCACCCACTTCCTGTCACTGCACTATCTCTAAAAATTTCACAGTTTTGTTAGTTAGTCCCCCTATCAGCCGACCTGCTGCTCCTCCTGAAAATTGCACAGTTTTATTGGACTTTCCACCATGTACCCAACGCCCTGCTCAGCCTATGAACTGCACAAACATGTACTTCATGACTGCCTCCCAGTTCTGTGCAGTTTTGGTGAGCAAGCTCCTCGAGCCCGCTCATAGCCTCCTCTCAAAATTTGCACAGTTTTCACTACTAGTGTCCCTTGCTTCCCACATTGCCATACATAGAGAAATTACACAGTTGTTCCTCCCAGCTAAGCTAGATCCCACAGAATGTCATTGATATCTTGGACTTCTCAACTAAGCCTCTCAGTGACCTTTGCATAGTTTTTCCTGACAATGTCTCAAAGCCTCACATCTCAACCTGACATGTGCTTTGCACTGTTTCAGAGCCTTGTCCTCTCTCTTGATCAACTACACCAAAAAATGAAAGATGATGCATCATGATCTAGAAATAGGTACATGGATGACACATGGCATGATGACAAACTAGATGAACAAGGAGAGCATGCTAGAAGACTTGCTCGTGAGTAGAAAAACACACGAAGTCTATCAAGTAGCAAGCAAAGGAGATATGTGCACATGCATGAACCATCAAGAAAACACCAAGAAAATTGAAGACTTTGCACATTATTCCATGCGGAAGTGAAGATATGATATACCACGGGCACACTCATCGCTCAATAACACAACAAATCAACATGAACAACACATCCAGCAGGTGCATACCTGCAGTTTCATGTCCAGTTGTGTCATAAGTTGCCTCAGCCACATCACTACTATGGGTCATATCTATGTAATCAATGTAACGTAACTTGGAAGTCCAAGATACCCACAGATGAAGTCAAAGAGTCATGTAAGTCAAATAGCCATGGGGGAAGTCAAACAGTCACAAGGGTGAGTTTCACCCTTGGCTATATATACCCCTCATTTGTACATGTAAAGGACTTTTCACCTTGGATCCTCCCACATAGCCTTGAGAGTCTGTACTCTTTTCTTTGTGGAACGAGGAATGGCTCCAATGCCCTGCTATTAGGGTTATTGATGTAATGGTGTACATATGTGTCATGGAACATTCGCTTAATTTAGGAGCGCATTAATAGGCCAACACATTTTCACACCTGTATTCTATTCATTTGTAATACTATTCTTTGGACGCTTGTAATGCATGTTTCTTTAACCTATATTAAGAAAATTGAAATATTTCAGTTGTTGTAGTACATATGTTGTTGGAAATGTGTTGTATCAGTTGTTAATGTTGTCTCACCTATGTGGACTATTCCACCATACACTCGATAGATTCATTCTTGTAAACTTGTTATAATGACCATTGCACTCGTGTGGACTATTACATTGGGTGTTGTATGTGCCATCTCTTCACTTTGTATTTGTGATTACCGCATTTGTGTGGACTACTTTTCCAGAATTTGTGTATGTCCTATTGTGTTGTGTGCCTCTAACTGAGTTGGGACTATTCCCTTTCGACTTGAGACTCACTCTCACCCTCTCCCTTTGCCGTGAAAGAACTTAGACACAAGTTACACTAAGCACTCACCAAGCACATGAACCTCATTGTTTGAAGACTAAATATAGCACTCTCATGTGCTGAGAAGAAAGAGAAAAGGTATATCTTTAAGATAATGGTGACCAAGATGTCATACCGAATGGGACTCCTACACCAAATGGTGTGAGGTCTAGTTGGGACTTCATACCAGGGAGATCCCCTGAATGTTGGTGGGTCCAACACCATAAAAAGCGAAAGGGAAATTGGAATATTTGGCTTACTATAGAGAATGTGAATGTGTTGACTAAACTTGTGCTTGCATGTGACCAAAATATGTGGATAAATATGTCATTATGATTTAACCACCAGGGCTTGTGTATGTCAGTATTTGATAACAATTGCAAGGGTATGACTAGATTTGGCTTATTGGTATAGATGAGTAGTGTTTGAAGTTTTGAGATGATGCTTAATAATGATTTAGAACTTTGACTTGATGTTGGGATATGTTTCAGATATATATCTCACCGTGATAGCAAATTTGGGTTTTACCTGATGACTAATTATTTCATTTGAAGACTAATGATTTTCCTTGATAACAATGCTATATGGACACAGTGACTTTCATTGACTTATATTTGTATTCAATAGATATTATGTGTAAACATCATTAGCTTTAGCAATTTTATTGAAGTATAAACAGTTGTGATTCAAAGTGCAACAATGTCACTATGAATGGACTAAACTTGTATGAATGAAACTTATATGACTTTTCCTTCATGTATCCATTCATATTTAGTAGTAGAAATGATTGATTCTATGATCATGAGTATGGATTGATAAATTTTGATTGGATAGTAATTAGTAAATAAAAAGGTGTTGTGACTTGACATTTTGATATGAGCTCTACCAGTCACCTCATCCAAATAATTTGTTAAAGTGATATTGATGAGTTTGATATTAGTTTTGATCTGGCATCTAAAATTTGATAAGTTAACTTAGTTGATTTGATTGCATAATATTCATTTGTGTAAGGATAAGAATATTGCTTTGGTCAAGTGTTATGTTTGCAAAAATCATTATATGAGTCAAATTGCTTGATATTGTTATGTCCACATTGTCAGTTATCTGGTGAAGCTAGGATGATGTGTTAATCGAAACCTCTATTTAAAAAGTGGTCCAAGGTATGGATTTGATTTTGGTTTTATATAGTGATGGTCTATTCGTGATAGGAAATGAGCCTCTTGTGATCAAAGTAAGAGGGAAATGGACTCCAAAGTTTGAAATAAATAATCATGGCACGATTTATTATGTCCTAAGTTGCGAAAATAAAATATATATAGTGAAGCTATTAAAGAAAGTGGAAAGGAAAATCCTTGGAATTATTGAATTTAAAGAAGTTATGAAAATAAATCCTTGAACCTAACTTTCCAATTGATGGTTGATTGAAGCATTGATGTTCCATGTCAACACATGTATGTATATTCTGATTCAATGTATAATTGAGTTGCTTCATACACATTGAGATACCACTGAGCTCACTTTGAGATATTTTCATGAGATAATCTATTTTTTGTGTGAGACATTCTTCCTATGATATGTGACTTCATGGAGGTATTGATTTTCTTTGGGATATTCGTTGATGAGATAAGCCATTTGGGCGCTACCCACATAGAAGATTTGTCATAATGTTTTGGATAAGAAGTTTGTAGCTTTAAGCATGACCAAGGTTGAGTATGATGTTGCTAGCATGGCTAGATGTGAGGCAGGATGAAAAATATCTTTGGAGAGTTGTTTGAGTAGGTTTTATATATGACATGGATACATTGTGATGACAAAGAGTGGAAACCGATTGGAAAAGAATCTTATATAGCTCAGACTGAGATGCCTTCATATATTGAGATAGTGTTTCTCTACGAGACAAGCTTAGGCTTGTGGTTGCTGCCTTCATGAAAGGGAGGATGAATATGGTATCCTTATATATATATATCTATATATGTGTATGTGTGTGTGTGTGTGTGTGTCTTTTTATTATATATATATTATTATATCTAATATATATTATATATATATATATATTGATTGTTATAATATGATACTTGATTCGATGTCATGTATGAACAAGAGATAGTTGTTATTGAGACACGATGATTACCAAATATGAGCATGATGATATGTTGTTGATCTACATAGGCCATAGTTGATCGAGGACACTGAGCCAACTCTTCCCCTCTGTTTGAGCTCCCATGGCGTGGAATTCAGATGGAGGGCTCCTAGGGTCAAGGGATCTCTAGAAAATATGATGATGTTTCTCACCTATCTATTACCCATAGGGTTGGATATGTTTCTCCCATATCATGGTTTTTGCAGACTATACCCTAATTGGCATCACACCCACAAGCCGAGATTATTGGGATTGTCCCTCTCCGTCTGACCAATAGGTTGAGGAGGCTTGGGGCATGTGATACTTACCTTTTTGTAAACCAGGTATCAATCCCAAGTTCAGATTATGATTCAGGTGTTCTACCACATGACTCTTGAGGGTCATTAATGGGAAGATCAAGAGGAAATAGGATTGGTTGAGATGTGCTCCCCTTTATCAACTATTTTTTGATATGGGGTTGTAGATTTTTAGCTCCCGCATGAGATTCCGGGTTGAGATTAAGATCCCATATGTTGTTCTAGATTGAGCTAATCTCTTAGATGTTGATGCAGGTTGTAGATTTGACTCCCCACTGATGTTTCGTATGTGGTAGCATTGCGCTCCCTGTTCGCAAAGATTCTGGGTGATAGTAGTGTCTCCCCAATGATAGAGGGTGGTAGATTGAGCTCCCATCCAATGTCAAATTATTCTTTTATATTCAATAATGTTCAGCATATGAGAAGGGACAATCAAGAGATAAGCAAGAATAAGCAAGAGATGAATCAGGTTGAATAGTGATGATACATGATGATGAGATACTTGAGATTGGATATGATTTGATGATAGGATACACATGATATGATGCAGGTGGAATTCTCCTTAGATGAGAGGGAGTGTTAAAATTGGAAACTAGGGCCAAATACAAATTTGGATAGCTCATTTGATGGATATGATGATTACATTGAATTTTTCTTTTCAAGAGGACCAATATAGACCAAAAGATCATAAAATTTGGACAAGGGAAAGTGCATTTTGAATTATTAGCCCACATGTGCATATTTGATCAGGTTGGCCCTAAATTAAATTGGACACCCTTGTAAGGCTATAATATAAGTGAATTATACCTCATTTGGACATCAACATTGATCATTCTTCTATTCTCTTCCTTTTTTTTGGCTCGCACAAGTCTAAGGCAAGTTCGCAGAGAAGTGGGTTTGCTCAAAGGTGAAATTGCAAGTTCTGAATCTTGTGTGTATTTTTCTAGTGTTTCTTTCTTAGTCGCATGATTACCAAAGGATAGATTCAATTGGTCATTGGCTTACAGGCTAAAGGGAGCGACTGAAACCTCCCACTCCCTCACATTCCCACTTCCTCCCTACGACTGGGACCTAAAGTTGCATTTTTTCTATTAAATGAAGTTTTCGCTCGTTGATTGCAATGTTCAATAGTTAACCACGGATAGTGACAAGGTTTTTGAGTATGAGCATGGTTTGGTTCACCTCATGGATATTGTTTAGTCTATTTTTGCTAGATAGTTGTATGGATGAAGATATGTATAATTGTAGTCTCTTTTGTTGAATCATTCAATGACAATCTAATAAGTAGAATAATTTGAAAGGGTTTTCACCACAGTGGAATTTTTCCTGGTCTTCAACCAATCCTTGTGTCTCTACGTGTGATTCTTTTATTCTATTGTTCCTTTATGTTTTGCTCCATTGATGATGATATTCTTTTAATATATATTTGCATATTTTGTTGAATAATGATGTAAATATGAATAAGGTTATGATGTCATGGGGTGAATTTAATGTGTAAAAGAGGAAATGTAATTATCAAAGCAAAGAATAATATAGCCCTAAGAAAAATTAACTACCCTAGAATCATGACTTTTAGGATGCCTTCAACAATGTTGTCTTTGAATAACTTCAAAGAGTGAATGATGATCACGAGATTCCTTGACGCTTCTTCTTCTTCAAGATGATTCAATAGAGAATCTTCAATAATAAATTGTCCTTCCTTCCTTCAGTGAGAGCTTGATTATGTGGTCATTTTCAATGAAATCTAGATGTAGCTCTCTTCCCTTCTAGGTGAATAGATCTTCTTCTTCTTTCTTTGTGTACTTTTGAAAATGATTCCTCTTGACAAGAAAACCCTTCATGATGGTCCTCTCACCGCCTTCACTTGTTCACCTTTGTTACACGTCGTTTTTTTACACTGAGTAAAGAGACCCTAAATATGAATATCTCGCTATCCGATGAACTCTTTTCAACATTCCCCTAAAAACACTAATTTTATCCCTCATCACACCTTTCCTATTGTGAAGGTGCGATGTCTCACTTGTAACTATTAAAGAGACATACTGATCAACATAGTTTGTTGGACCAAAAAGTATCATGAAAACTGTACAGGGGTAAAAATAAAAATTAAATTCTATAATCCTGGTTCAAGGATCTTCTTCAAACTGAATGAACTTGAGTCTGCACCTATCATGGAATTATGCTCACTTTTATGGATCCCATCCCACTCATTATGGATCCTATCTCCCCTCATTGTGGATCTCACTCCTTCAAAAGTGGATCTACAACCTCTTCTCTTCTTCTCTAAATATAGAGAAAACTAAGGACTAGGGGGTTGGATTTTAAGGTTTCTAACTTATGCACTTATGTGATTGAAGTGAAGGCTTATCATGCTAAAGGGAGGATTAGAGAATGGTATAAGGAAACTTATGACATCAAGGCTTGGGTTGTAAACTTTCCTTTTCGATTATATAATACAAAGTATACTATTTTTCTCACATATGTGTTAAGTATTTACATGTATGCTTTAAAATTCCTTGATCTTCTGATTACTTAATACTTGAAGCTTTTATATATTAATATGTGGTGATCCTTTGTATGTTTTTTTTGCTGCAATTTCTAGCTTCAAGGATCAAAAGTGGAACAAGATCTCAAGCATAGAAGACCTACTTTGTTAATCAAATGAGAAATATTCAAGTATTTTCTAGAGAAAAGGTAGCATGCATTGTTTTGGGTTGTTATAGATTTGACCATTAAGTCTAGGGAGATATCTCTTGTCTTCAAGATGTATTTGTTCAATAACAACCTTAGCTCTGATACCATGTTGGATAATGCAGTGGGGAGACTATTAATTCAAATTCTTGTTAACCTTAGCAATTTATTGTGAACTTCATCTATCTTCTTGTGTTTATTTATTATATCTTTTCATCAAACAATTATCAAGAGAAAAAACAATAACGAAAATGGACACAAGTTCGGTGGACATTTCAAAATGTAAATTCTCTGCAATTTATGGATGCACAGCGCATAGATAGTTAGAATTTAAGAGGGGTTTAGCCTCTTGTTTATGTAAAGTCAAGTTAGTTTTGAAATCTACCCATGGTCTGTGGACCGTGGGATTATATGAACAAAAGATATAAATAGGTGTTTCTTAGAGAGTCTAAGGGAGTAATCATAATCTGATGATGATGGATGTAATGGTTCAATAGAATATAACATAGAGAAGTGAGTCATAAAGGAGGGAAAGGCTCTGCAACTCAGTGTGCAGAGGCCTAGAGTAGAGTCTCCAGTTGAGTCTGCATACCCCTGTAGCTAAGTGCGTAGGGCAGTTTGAGTCTGTAACCTCATATTGAATATCAATAAAGAAGACTGTTGGAGAAATTCATGTGTTCATTTGTTTACTTATGTTATTTATGTTTGCGATATATGTTGAGATAAATTAATGCCTTTATGAAATAAGAATGTATTGATGTGCGAATTTATTGGATAAGTCTTATTAATTGATCGCAATGCATGTCAAGTATCTATATGAGGATTATAATACGTTCTGATATGTTTATTAATCTCTTAAATAGATCTATGTGAACATAGATCTGGGGTTAATTTATGCTGCACATAAGTAGCTAATTCAACTATTGAGGGTCCACAAAGATCTATCATAGACCTACCCGAAGGTCTAGAAGCCATTTTAAGGAAGTTGCAGAGCTGAGCCCTAGGGGCTTATAGAGCTATGCAGAGGCAGATCTATGGAAATAGGATACATCACAATGAACTCTGGATGCGGAAAATTGGTTCTAGAATCCCCCCATACAACTTCAGGTGAGACTTTAGCATGTGCTATGTATGCTGATTCTGAAAGGGCCAATAGTTTAGGGTTTTGTTTGGCACAATTAACTTTGAACCTGGGTTAGGACCCACTAAGCCAACAAATGGTTTCGTTGTCGGGACCAGGATCTGTATAAGAATATGTGTGATGTCACATCACTAGAATCCGACCAAAAAGGAAATTGAGAAGTGGTTGGATAGAAAGATTCACAAATTCGCGGCACAAGAGAATAGGAATCTGTGCCTGTCAAAAGAGTAGTTGTTGGATAGATATTTGTACACATAAATACAAGAAATTTTCTTCTGCTCCCTCCTGATCGAACTATATGAGTGGATAGCTAAGTTGGCAGATAACCAAGGAAGGTGGAGGCTTGACAGTCCAATAGTGTGGACTTCAGACCTAGTGTGAAGGTTGGAAGGTTCTGAAGACAAGTTTGCGGGTGTTGTTGACCACTAGCTTGATTGAGTTATAGGAGGATTTGTTACAAAGTTCGCAGTTGATACCTCGATCAACCACAATGAAGAATAGTGACACTTCTTCAAGGGATCGCGACATAAGTATCTAAGATATTTGAATACCTCGACTAAGATGCTCTTGTGTGAAAAACAGTTTATGATATTGCCTTAATGTTCGGATCTACACGAAGTGGATGGATCTTTAGAAATCGAGAGAAAGAAATCCCTAAGTATAGCCCATTAAATTGACCTCCTTCGAGCGATGATGAGGGAATGATAGAAGCCCCAGCACAAAGTGTGGTCCAGCTGATAAGATAGGCTTTTCCATGGATACATCATCCATCCACTCCACCTTCGCCTCCACAACATACACCTTCACCCACACCACCACCACCACCATCGCCATTCAACATGTCGAACTCAATAGAGATGTCGATTTTCAAGGGTATAGGGAGTAAATATACAGATAAATTATGGTTTTTTGTGAATGTTGTATGGACTGTGCAATAGATCATTGATGACAACATGAAGAAGGCACACCTAGTTACTGCTCTCCTGGATTGTGCTGATCATCCTTAACAATGCTAGCAGATACTAAGGATGCTTTAAACAAGGAGTTTACTAAGCCTAAGTCTGACTTGTAGTCAGTCGTTAGATTTAAGGAAATCACGATGAGGGCTGGTGAAACACCTTGTGAGTTAGATCAAAGATTGAAGTGTGCGATCCATGAAGCTAATATGTAGCTCATATATGGCCAACACTATGATTGGTTTATAGCATTGCTTATGCCCCACTTGAGGATTGCTTTGTCATAGTAGAAGATAGGGACTTAGGAAAAAACCCTACAAATTGCGATGAGATTACAAGATACTCCTATTTAGGACACGACTTTAGGAGACCAACAGACTCACTTGCAACTGCAAAACCTTTGTGTGGAATTGCAGAGTTTGAAAAAAGAGAAGGAGGCTAGGCCAGAGGTGTGCGACGAAGTCTGGTGCCTCAAGAGTGTAAGAGCCAGGGGCATGATAAAGAGCACTACTCTATCTTCACGAATTACCTTATAGGGGGGGCTGATTCCCCCAAGGCAGGAAGCTCCAACAAGAACAAGTATGGGTCCTGGGCTATAGTGCGTTATTTTCCACGTGGTTGGAAAACATGTAACAGATTATTGTCATTTGCTGCAAAAGTTCGTTCAAACACCATAATAACTCTTTTACAATTTCTGCAAATTGCGGGGCCACGATGAGCGCTAGTATCATAGCTACGAATTAATGATGGAAAGAACACCTACCTATCGAATGCAAGCAGAAACTCAGCCTCCAAATCAAGGTGTTGGGGCAGTGCGTGGAGGATATCAAGGGCGAGGACAAGGTAGAGGAGGAGGAGGACCTGGTGAAGGTCATGGTAAGGTTATTTTCTATTACTGTGGGACACCAGTGCACTACATGCAAGAGTGTCAGAATTAAACATGCCCGTCCTATCAATACTACAGCCAGTTTGACCACACTATCGAAGAATGCCCTGTGTTGATAGCTAAGATGCAGGAGAAGAAGGCGCAACCTCAACAACCTATGCAGAACTTACAAATGATGAGAGATGAGCCCCACAAGGAATACCTAAATGTGAATATCGTGCTGAGGAGCAGAGTAACAACTGGGGATCATAAGGGGAAACAACTTGAAGAAGGTGGATGGGTTCGTAGGGCCCTAGAGAAAGAATTTGATTTTGATCTAGTGCACATGAAGGAAACATTTATGGAAGCCAAGAAAATCTTCGCTGAGGCATATACTTTAGGAAGTCATAACAAAGTACCAAAAACTAGTGCACCTATAGAGGTTGATCCCTCTGTACTTACCACATTCCTGGAAATCTGCATGAAACTTCTGTGTGATAGCAAGGCTATGAAAGGTCTATAAGAGTTGATAAATAAATGTGCTAGTAAAGAAAACACTCCTGATGGACACCGCGTAGTATGAAAAATTAGCAAACATAAGGCAAGAATAGGGCACGAGATGAGGCTCACTGCACAAATAGGAGATTATGAGATGGAATAGGTTATTCTGGATCTGGGGTCTAACGCAAAATTTTTTCCCAAACAAACATGTGAGAGAATGCGGAGACATGTGCTACAATGATCTTCGATCCAGCTGAGAATGGAAAACCAATAAAAGATCACCCCTATGGGATGACTACATGGGGTAACAGTGGACATAGAAGGTGCGATCGTGCTGGATAATTTTGAAATAATTGAGATTGTTGATGACATCAACCCATACCCCACGGTCCTTGTAATTGACTGGGCCATTGATATGAATGGAGTCATCAACTTCAAGAAGAGGACAATATCATTTGAAAATAAATTGCTACAGGTTGTAGTACCATTGGACCCTGCAGAAGGACCTTGCTATAGTAAACCAGTCTGTGACTATGAAGAAAGTGATGGTGACTTGCATCAAATTTATAAAATAACTATACAATATCAAGATTGTATTAATCCAACAATGAAGGGATGAATTGCATGGGATCGGGAGAGTTCCTGTACCTCGGATTTAGATGAAGAACTAGAGCATTGACAGAATAGGCTACATGAAATATATATGCTACGCTGCAACATGATGATTAAATCGTTGCACTGTGTGTCATTGGAGGTAAGAAATTTACCTTGTTATGATGGTTTAACTGATGTAGATAATTTTTTGGATGCCTTTGAACGAGAAGTCCTTGAGGATCATTTCTTTCAAGCACTAGATTTGGCAATGTGCACTACGCTCACACAATGGTGAGGTATGGAAAAAGACAACTTTGATGAATGGTGAGATTACAGAAGGATGATAAGGTTGTGATTTGGGTGACCTAAAGTTCGATTGATTGAGAAGTACGATGGGAGAAATAATCTGCGTGATCATTTAGCGAGGTGGACTAAAGTTTATGGAATGGAGTTGTAGCCAAAGTGGGTACACTTATTCTATCATACTTTGGATATAATCCCTATGAATTGGTACCTGGAAATGGAGCTCCACCATGGCACCACAGAGTGGGATATATTAAGGAAAAGATTCTTAATGACCTTCAATCTTGAATATGGGTTCAAAAGCATTGATGAAGCTCTACATGAGGTTAAGGCAACGATCTTTAGAATACCATATGATCCTTTGGATTTGGTTCAACCATATTGGAGCACCCAGCTATGCCATGCATTGGAATGTTATAATGTGACCAGTGAGGGGGAGGATGAAGATCCAAGAAATATCAATATTCCAGAGGTAGAAGGCCATCGCAAAGTTGAAGGTCTACAAATAGAGAACCCAGATATCACTATGCCCTTGAAAATCAAGCAAGTAAACATTGGTACTAAAGCGAAGCCAAAATTTGCGAAGATCGGGGACTAATGGGACAATGCCACGTTGGATAAAGTTGTTGAGTTACACTGCGAATAGTAGGATCTTTTTCCTACCAATTTTTCAAACCTGAAAGGCATCATAGGTGACTTGGGTGCGATTAAAATTACTTTGAAACTGGACGTGAAGCCTATTAAGCAGAGGTCATATCGCTGTAATCCAAAGTACAAGGAAAAGGTCCGCTTGGAGTTGGATAAGATGCTTGAGGCAGGCATTATCGAACCTGTGGAGGAATCTGACCTGGTGAGCCTGATGGTGTTTCAAGAAAATAAACAAAAGGGAGAAATAAGGATTTGTGTAGATCTAAGGAAACTTAATGATGTCTGCATCCATGATCCTTTTCCGACACCATTTACTGATGAGGTATTGGATAATGTTGGAGGGAAGGAGGCTTACTAATTCACTGATGGGTTTTCAGGGTAACATCAGATCAAGATCGCGTTAGAGGATAGAAGAAAAACACCCTTTGCGACTGAATGGGGTTGTTTTCAGTATATTGTCATGCCTTTTGGACTCAAGAATGCGCTTGCGATATTCTCTCGTGTAGTTATATAAGTGTTTAAATATTTCATCCATAAGTTGTTAGAAGTGTATTTTTATTACTAGACAGTGTTCGACTTAGTGAAGCGCCATGTAGCAACTCTGCGCCTGATGCTGGATATGTGCCGCAGATACCAGATTGTGATGAACCTAAAGAAGTTCCTATTCTATGTCCCCTTTTGGATCTTGTTGAGTCATGTGGTGTGCAAGCAAGGATTGATAGTGGATCCTGCCAAGATCGTAGTGATAGTAAATTTGGAAGCCCCAAGAAGTGTCAAACAATTGCGTGAAACGCTTGGGCATACAGGATATTAGCAAAAGTTCATCAAGGCTTATGCTCATAACTCATGGAGAAACTGTTGAAGAAGGATGCTACATTCTGTTGGGATGAAGAATGTCAGAGCAATTTGGATGTATCGAAGGAGAATATGTCACCGCACTGATTTTTGTCTTCCCGAATTGGAAAAAGGAATTCCATGTACATGTCGATTCCTCATGCATTGCATTTGGAGCAGTAGTAATACAAGATGGTGAAGGAGAGATGGACCACCCTATAGCCTTCACAATCAGGAAATTATCAAAGGCCGAAAATAATTACTCAACGACAGAGCATAAAGGATTGGTTATGGTGTACACGCTTCAAAATTTGAGGCACTACTTGTTGGGCAGACATTTCAAAATGCACACATATCATTCTGCCTTGAAAGACCTAGTCAATAAGCTTGTGTTGGGGGGCAATATCTGTTGATGGTTGTTGCTATTCAAGGAGTATGAATTTGAGGTGACTATGAAGCCAGGTAGGCTGAATGCAAGACCTGACCATCTGTCATGGATTGGGATAGGAGAGGAGCCTACTAATTTGGAGGAAGGGTTGCCTGATGCATAACTCTTTGTGATGTGCATAGCACATGACCATTTTGTAGATATTATTCACTTTTTTACTACAGGAATGACACTAGAGGGGTATACGAGTCAACAGAAGAAGGAACTAGTAGTGCGTGTAGTGGATTTCTATGTGATTACCAGTCATTTGAATAAAATAGGTGCAGGCGGGATATTGTGATGGTATGTGCCAAATTTTGAACAGAATAACATCCTCACTAAAGCTCATGGAGGGGCTGCAGGAGGACATTATGAAGAAAAGGCAATGACGTAGAATATGTTGTGCACGGGTTTGAGGTGTCCTACACTGCCTAAAGATGTTAAAGCATATTGTAGGGCATGTGATGCTTGTCAGAGAACAGGCGGACCATTGTTGAGGGACGAGCTGCCACTAAATCCTTAGGTATCATTACAACCATTTGAAAAATAGGCAATTGACTTCGTTGGGCCCATTCAACCCCCAAGAAAGAAGACATGTGTGTGCTATATAATCACCGCAACGAAATGTCTAACCATATGAGTGGAGGCATAGCTGGTGAAGGATTGTATAGGGACTATAGTAGAGAAGTTCTTGTTTGAATATGTCTTGACTAGATTTTGCTGCCCAAAATTGTCGATGAGTGATCGGGGTATGCACTTCCTAAACGAAACAATTAGCGCGTTGACTAAATAGTTCCAGGTTTATCATCAGAAGAGCACACCATATCATCCTCAGGCTAATGGAACAGTTGAGGCCTCTAATAAGATCTTGGAGAACATGTTGACGAATATTTGTAATGCACAGTGGAATGACTAGGATGTGCGTGTACTTGCAGTGCTATGGGTGTATAGGACTACTTGCAAAAAGCTGGTAGGTCAGACACCTTTTCAATTGGTCTATGGCGAGAAGCTGTGCTGCTAATGGAATATATCATTCCTAGTCTACACATACCAAGTTACTTTCACAGGTATGGAAGATCGCAAAGCCTTGGAAGGACGGCTCACGCAATCGATGGAGCATGAAGAAGATAGATTCTAAGTTGCATTCCATCAGAAAGTATAGAAGGAATGTGAAAAAGCATGGCACGATCTACAGATCAAGCTGTGCATGTTCAAGTTTAATGATTTGGTATTATTATATGATAGAAAGTTCACTAAGTTTCCAAGGAAATTTTAGATGCACTTGCTTGGGCCATATGTTATCAAAGAAATTATAGATGGAGGCACAGTTCAACTTGTGAAGCTGAATTGAGAACCTTTTCTGGGAAGGGTGAATGGCAGTCGATTAAAGCCATATACAGGGGATCCAACTTAATGACTATATGATGGTAGGATAGTCTTAGTGCTCCAGACATTTTCAAGGGAGTGTGGGACTATAAGCTACACTGCCTGGGTTGGAGGACTACGCGGGAAGTGGGTTGCACGGAATATGATGAAGTTACAATATAAGAAGCTATGCGTAGGGAGTTGCGATACGAAGGGAGGTGTCATGCAACACAACGGGAAAGTGACTATTTGAGTCATTATTCATGATTTGACTACTAGGAGACGATTAAGAGGAGTGGGTTGGTGGTATTTAAGGATAAAATCTTTGAAGAACTGCCACCCAAACAACATTAATTATCGAATTTTGGGGGGAACGATCAGATTTCAATTCAAAACCCCTATAAATTATGTGTGTTGGTCCAACAAAGAACACTTGAAAACTTAGAGTTTTTGAGTTGAATTGTTTGTTGCTTATGAACTGATCATTCTTTGAGTATTTCATTGTGAGCCCTGCGTTTGCCAACTTACCTGAGTTAAACCAAAAATTTATCCTTGAAACCATGTTAGGTTTGAGCCCTGCCGAGACTGTGAGAAATGGGGGAGATTTCGCATCGGAAGGAGCTGCTCCATAGGTGGTGAGCATGGAGGCTCCTGCTCCTGTTCCTACATCATCGAGTTCACCTAGGCCAAAGCCTACACCTGTTAGAGAAAGCCAAATGCCGAAATCGAGTTCACCTAGGCCAAAGCCTACACCTGTTAGAGAAAGCCAAATGCCGAAGAAGGATAAGTAGAAGAAGTCGGTGCCATTGCGTGAGTTAGCTAGAAAACATTCTACCACTAAAAAGCAAAAGAAGGAAAAGTAACCCGAGAGGGTTATCAATTTGTAGGCTGAGGAGGGATAGGGCACCAAAGTCCTAGATGCTGAGGGATTCAAGCCCCTTACCAAGTTACCCGATTGCATCCCTCCACGCAAAGGGGAGACAAAGTTCACCAAGGACCTGGATTAGGACAAGTTTTTCATATTTACATCCCTGCTGCTGGAGCAGGTTCCCTTTGAAGGTCCATGCCTCATGTGGATTCCCCTACTGAAGATGGAGGATTGGGACCTAGAGGACCACGAGAGGTTCACACACCTAGAAACTGCAAATTATATGAAGCATGTTTACTACCAGGATTCAAGTGTCACTGAGTTGGAGACGGTGGAATGGATTCACGGAGTGGAAAATTCCAGACTGATGGACCTGTTCTGGGTTCCCCACTATCACCGCACTACGATTAATACCACCTGTGTGTGGAAATTACTTACTCTCGTGCATGATGGGTTCTGATGGCTGGGAGTGCCTATACCCATCATGAACACCCTCATCCATAGGATCATGCACCTATTGCATGAAGGCTTGAATTATACCAAGGAGTTTAGAGGAACGGCAGGAGAAAAAGAATTGGTGGATAGAATGAAAAAGGAGTTTGAGCTTGTGAAAAAGCCGTGTGGCTATACCATCACATCTATCAATGATCCCACGGTGCAAATTTCCACCCAAATACTGGATGGAAAGGTTATGAGGAAGTGTCATGCTGATGAGGTTCTTACACCTTTGGTATCATTAGCTACAGAATGCATGAAGGGCATGCAATTTAACTGGTCAAGGTACCTATGCAGTGAATTCCTCCTGAATTTCTGATAGGTCCAAGATATGAGCAAGCCCTTCCACTATGTGTGGCTGCTTCTCTCCATTATACTCGTCACATGGGAGCTACCGGCGGACAACTAGCTTCCTCTATTGAAGGAAGGATTTTCATAGGCTGCATAGTTCACCTCCCTGTGGGCCACGAAGGACCCCATGTGGGTCATAGAAACAAAGATCTTTTGGGTCTTTATGGAAATGAGTTTCTGCATGGCCATCAATTGGCGGCCAAGGTTGTCCCCGACCTTGTATGAGAAGTTGTTGTCGTATGACGCGTTCAAATCTGACTTCGACTGTGTCTACACTCAGGCACGAAAAGACCCACAACTAAAATGGTATGATTTACCATACTTGGTTACAAATCATGACATACAAGAGGTGATCAAGCACTAGCTGTTGGGTAGCGGATCCCCTGTGTACAAGTTTTGGGGCTTAAAGCCAAGTTTTGGGTCAACGTAATGTAAATACCCTGCAAAATGTGGGAGCGGAATGCGAGAGTCTAGGGTAGTCCGCCCTAAAATATTGTAATTTAATATTATTGTGTGTGGAGCATGATTGTTCAGAGGTCTTTGTTTCAACCGGATGTATACCCCAGGAAGTTTTGTACACTCCTCCATGCGGGGGGGCGCGGGGGGGACTTGTCCCCCCCACGGGGGTCCGGGGGGGCCCATTCCCCCCGGCTGGGGGGTCCGGGGGCTCGGGGGCAGCACCCCC